>OY856186.1:272782069-272920442 GCA_963693315.1 Diogma glabrata
ATTTTATATATGTGTTATTATGGTTTTCCATATTATTCACTGTGTGTGTGCTTTTGTCACTTTTGAATTAAAATGCAATATTTAAAAATATACTTTTTACTGTTTATTTTTAAATTTATTTATAATAATAAAACTTCCTTATAGTAACAATTTGATTTTTATTTATTTTTTTTTTTTTTATTTTAAAGAATATCGATTTCGACTTACGTCATCCTCAGTTCTTAAATTATTATTGCAATTTTTGCTTAAACTATTACTTATATACTATTTCAACTGCTGTTTTTTATTATTATGTCATATATTTTGTTAGTTTTAGTGTTGATTTTATCATTTAAAATATTGTTATTGTTTTTATGTTTATATGTTTCTATTTCTTCCAATCTATCTAGATTTTGTCCTTTTCTTTTTTTATGTAATATGGTTAAATTTGTGTTGATATTGGTGTATTTGTGTTTTTCTATTTTCTAATGTTGGGCATATCTGGATTTTGGATCGCTTTTGTTAATTTCATTGGTGTGCTCGATAAATCTTTTTTTGAAGGACCTCCCCGTCTGGCCTATGTAAAATTTACTGCAGTCGTCACAGGTAAGCTTATAAACACCTGTGTCTAAGCTTTGGGTTTTTTTAGTTTTTAGGTAGTTTTCTATTTTATTTTTGTTTTTGTAAGCCGCAATATATCCATATTTTTTTAAAGTTTTTTGCATTATTTTGAATGTTGTTCTATTGTATGTTACGCCTACGTATTTTTTACCTGCTAAGTTTTCTTCATTCTTCAACGTTGTTAGGGTTCGCAAATTTTTCTTGTTTTTATGTTTTCTATTTAATGTGTCAATCATTTCATTTTTATATCCATTTTTACTGGCTATGTATTTTATATTGTTTAGCTCGTCTTCATAATTTTCAGCGTTCATCGGTATAGTGTTCAATCTATTGATCATGTGGTTGTAGGCAGCTAGTTTATGTTGGTATGGATGATGTGATTTGATATTTATTGTTTGATCCGTTTGGGTTGGTTTTCGGAATATTTTGAATGTGTGTTTTGAATCTACATTTTTGATTGATAAATCCAAAAAGTTTATTGTGTTATTTTCTTCATTTTCTAACGTGAATTTAATGGAAGGTTCTATGCTGTTTATGTATTGGTGTAATAGATTAAGCTGTCTATTTGTTCCTTTGAATAATAAAATTATATCATCAACGTAGCGATACCAATGAATGATATTTTCTTTGTGTGGATTTGAGTTATTATGTATATATTTTGTTTCAAAATCGTTGAGATATATTTCGGCTAATGTTCCAGATAGTGGGCTACCCATAGGTAATCCTTCTGTTTGTTGATAATACTCGTTGTTATGTGTGAAATAGTTTTGTTTTGTTATTTCGGTTATTATGTTTATTATTTCTTGTGTATCTGTTGGGTTTAAACCATTTTTTATTAACATATTTTTTGTTATATTTATTGTATCTTTTATTGGTATGTTGGAATACATGTTGGTTATATCAAACGATGCTAATTTTGCGTTGTGAGGTATTATTATTGGTTCTATTCTATTGATTAATTCTGTGTTATTTTTGACTAAATAACTGTAATCAAATTTTATGTGGTATTTCAATAGTTTGTTTATGTACTTCGCTATTCTGTTGGTGCTGTGGTGAAATTAATTAATGGTCTTATCGGTGTATCTGGTTTGTGTATTTTTGGTAATCCTGTTATACTTGGTGCTGTTTGTTTTATCATTTTGTTATACCTTATATTCTTATCACTTAATATGTTGATAGATTTGTTGATGATAGTTTTTATTTGTGCATTGAATTCATTCGTTGGATCTTTACTTAATTTTTCGATGTTGTTATTAGTGATGTATTCATCTATCTTATTGTTGTAGTCTGTAGTTTTTAAGATGACTAGTGTATTCCCTTTATCTGCTTTGGTTATTGTAGCATTGTTTTGTTTGATCTTGATTTGTATACTGCGTATTGTTTTTATTTCTTTTTTGTTGTTGGTTTTTGAATAATTTAAGTTGTTATTTTTAACTGATATTTCATTAACTATTATTGTCCTGATTTCATTTTGGTGGTGAATGTTAGTTTTCAAAATTGAATTTTCTATTTCTAACAGATTTTCATTTATTTCTTTTGTTGTGTTGTTTGGTTGTATGCCGTATTTCAATCCATTTTCACTAGTTGAGTTTCATGATTATTAAATTGTATTTCAGTGTAATTTTCTATTCTATTGTTATATTGTGGTGGTCTATACTGATTTATTATGTTATTCTGATGAGTTCCCATTTCTATTAGTTTTGATTCTTTTAATTTTTTTAATTTTCTTAGAGTTTGAAAATATTAGGATATTTAAATAAAAAATTTTGAAGTGTATAAGACGAATTGTTTTAATATATTATTATTCGTTTTCAATCGTTTGCGATCGATTTCTTTCGATTTTTTTTATAAGGGTTGAAAACATATATATCTTATTCATTTGTTAAAATCTTTTTAATTTTAAGTTTTAATTTTGATTTAGATTTAACAATTGTTTTTAAATATTTTATTTGAAATAGTATATGATGCACGGACGTAAGCCATTTTGGACTTAATGATGATCCAAATCTCAGCTGGCACATCGATTCGCAAGCTCCACAAACGCCCAAAAACCTTAGCTTTACGTCCTTGCATCATATTGTACTATTTTAGCATATTTAAAGCATATTTAAAGCGCTTAAAATGCTTTTTATAGTGCATATTTGCATATGTGCACAGTTGGCCCTAATTACATATTGTTAATTTAAGCAAAAAAATTAAAATTGATTAATTTTGTTTGTAACCAGTTCAATTGCCACACTGAAACTATTTCTTTAGAATTCTTTGAGTAAATACTAATCGTAAAATAAAATTTCTATAAATACATCAAAAATAGAACAAAGTTTGACTAAAACATTGAATAAATATCTAAGGAAGAGTGACTAGACTTTTTGAGTGAAGCATCTAAATTATAGTAGCCGTATTCGATTTGACTGAAGCAACTGATACAACTGAAAAATTGAATGCAATTGTTGTTGTTTTTCAGTTGTTTCAGTCAAATCGAACGCAACTAGTATTGGTGCGTTTGAGGGTGTTTTGTATTTAATTGTAGGGTGGTACTGTGTATAATAAAATGTATAAACATCGTATTTAAATTGAAAATCCTTATGGTTTTATATGTTTGAGCAATATATTTCACTATTAAAATTACTTGATCAAATCCGTTTAAAATTTAAATCATATTCAAATTCATATTTTTCACATACACTTTTCATAACAAACAATGACTTTATACAATCCCTGTGAATGGGCATGTCTAACAAAATTGTTTTCACGTTGTGGCAACCTTACATTTCAGAAATCAAATGTAAAATTAAATTGGAAAATAATTAATTCTGTGACACAAACTTATTGTAAATATATTAAAAATATATACTAGATTGTTTTTTAACATTTTTTATTAAAATATCCTTACCTGTGATGTATGTAATTTTAGCAGCAAAATCCTTTGCAATTTTGACTACTATTTTGTTACATGTTTTGATGTAGCACACCATTTTTATGAATAAATAACTATATAATCACAATTCATGGTGTCCACCAGGTATGGAATTCTGGAAAGAATTCTGAAAGTCAGTCAGGGATTTAAAAATTCGAAAGAAAGGAAGATGTGTTTGATAACTGTACCGGAAGTGTGTCAAAAAAATCGTCAAGTGTGTCACAACAAGAAAATGTGCGTATTTTTTGCTGAAAAAACGTTCATTTTAAGTGATTACGAATAGGAACATTTAATTTGGAGAAATCTTGATAATGGGGATTGGTATGTGAGGGATTGGTATGTGAGACCAAAAACTAGATTATTGCATTATAAGTTTGTCAAAAAAATGTTGTCAAGTGTATCAAAAGAATGATTTTCAATTTTTTTACTCAATTTTTTGAAAAAAAAAAAAAATGAAATTAATTATTTGTTTGACATGAAATGTTATAGAACATGAAATTGGACATGAAAATTTTTGATTTTGTTATAATTTTTGAAATATTTTTGGAGTTTTGAAAAGAGTTTGTATTACTTTTTGATTTTGTAAGAATTTTCGGAATAGTTTTAGAGTTTTGAAAAAGTTTAAATTTTTGATTTTGCACAAGTTAATTACTATAATTTTTGCACAATTACTAATTGCTATAATTTTTGCGATATTTTTAGAATTTTGGAAAAAGTTTTTTGAATTTTGAATTTTTGATTTGGAAAAAGTTTCAATTTTTGATTTTGTAATATTTTTTGAGTTTTAAAAAAAAATTGTAGTTTTGATTTTGTTATTATAATTTTTGAAATATTTTTGAAATTTTGAAAAAAGTTTGTATTTTTGATTTAGTTATAATTTTTGGAATATTTTTAGAATTTTGAAAAAGTTTCAATCTTTGATTTTGTAACAATTTTTGGAATGTTTTTAGAACTTTAAAAAAAAGTTTAAATTTTTGATTTTATTTTAATTTTTGGAATATTTTTGGAATTTTGAAAGTAATATGAATTTTTGACTTTGCAATATATTCTTGAAACGCTAAATGGAGAGGTTTTTGAGTAGTTTACTGGGGGTGTATCATGTTTTCACTAAGTTATATTAATTTATGATCTGTTATAATTTTGCGGCAGCGCATTAATTTTTTGTGTTAGTTTTGTAATAAATTTCTAAACAGAGATAAAAAATACTTGTACTTTAACAAAGAGTTTTATTTTTTATATACATCGCTGCCCAAAACTAAAAACAATGTCCTCATAAAAGTTTTTGCCGAAAACTATATCAAAATCCTTAACCCAGACCGAAGTCTTGATATCTCAGAGCTGTGAGATTTCAGCCCCTTCATATTTTAGTCTTTAAAAATATTTGAAGTTTCCTAAAAAAATAAAACCACTAATTTGATTTATTGATTATTTAATTTTTATTATAAAGTTAATTAAGTTAAATATATAAAACCTACAATATCCTTTAAAAATAGTTTTTACTAAAGATATAATCCAAATGTTTTGCCTACAATGTTGAATATGGTGGTAGCCCATCATTTAAATTATTTGTTTTTAGATTATTCATGCTATGGCATTCTTGTAATTTTTCCTTATTAATTTCGAGAAAGAAAGATAGGACTATTAAATAGAAATATGTTGATAATAAAACCGATATTAATCCAGCCATAAAGACTTCATAGTTTACTCCCATGAATAATACTGAGATTAGTTGGAGATACTCAACTGTAAGATATAGTCCAACTAAAATTAACCATGGCAATAATAGAAATTTGTTTCTCTGAAAATATATAAAGTAAACAAATAATTATTCAAATTCTTTATTTAAAAAAAAACGAAAAAAATCAACCTTCATTGAACCTAAAATCAACAAGCTTGAAACAAATATCCATATTGATGCAGCTATTGCCATAAAAATTCCAAATATTGCCACTTGTTGTTCATTTGTATGTGTTTTTTTTGCAATCGGTGCAGTACATGACAATGCAATTATTCCTAATATTAAAATTAAAAGACTTCCAACTGCTTGAAACCAGCCAATAATCGCTGTTCCAATATTTAAAGAAAAGTAGCAACATGATTTATTTAAAATTACCATTTTAGGATTTTTATCGAATCTGTAGAAAAACGAAATATTAAAAAGTTAGACTGTTTTTCCGTGACGTTTTCGCTTTTGTACGCAAATCATATTATGGTATTTTTATATTCATAAATAAAAAATTCACAGTATCGATAGGAACAGTAAACTAATTTTTTTTAAAATAATTGGTTTAGTGTTGGTAATTGGTATTTTAATTTAAAATTACAAATCGTAAATAATTTTATCAATTTGTGTTTAAGTTTCATATTTTTGGTGCACAAAAATTTAATGTGATATAATTATGCCTTTGCTCAAAACTGCCTGTTGTTTTTTTAAACTAAAAACCGGCACGATGTCTATTGGTTTTGTTCACTCCCTCCTATCATTAATATTTTTTGTAACTGGTATTGTTTTCATCAGACAATCTTCGCCAGAAACAATGAAAGAAAAAAAGTTTACAGGAATTATCATGATTGTAACAGGTGCAGTAACCTTAATCGCATCAGTATTATTAATTTTTGCTACTTTAAAGGTGATAGATACAATAAATTTCTTTGTATGTATTAAATTCATTGTGTTAAATAATTTCAGAATAACAAGTTTCTATTGATTCCATGGATTCTTTTGCACACTTTTTGGCTTACAACAAAACTCTTTGAAATATTTAAAAAATTTGAAACTAGCTTTGAATTGCTAACTGAATTGATAGGGTTTGTAATATGGTTTTACATTATATCATGTGTTGTATCATATTACCAACACCTTACTGAACAAAAATTGAAAAGTGAAGAAACCAACGCAAAAAGAAAAATAAATGTTGGAGAACATAATGACGTTAATAATGAATTACTAGTTTAATCATCCTCTACTAGTATAATTTAAGTTGCATGCGGTTTTGGTCAACTTGTTCTAAAATTAAACTAACATTTTAATCGAACTTAATTAAATTGGGCAATTAACATAGGTATATTTTAGACATAAAAATAAAAAACTTTTTCTATTTTTTACAAATTTTATTTTGTAGAGAGTACAGAAGGAACTAATGAGAAGTACTAAACACAGCGTTTGATTTCAAAATTATATCGAGTCATATGGTACATCGACTGTCTTAAGTTGATCAAAAATGTGACGTAGAATATGACTCGTAAATACAGACAAATGTGATTAGTCGGCTTGTTTAAGGGTACACGTTTGTGACAAGTACATAACCATCGATTTAATCAAAGTCCTGTATAACTTGAGTTTGATATTAGTTGGCATGCCAAGATGAGGTTTACTTGAGTTTCCGATTACCTGCAGTGGTTCTAGCTTTAATGCCTAGGCAGTTCTAGCATTGATTCTAAATACCTAAAGGATTCAACTCCTTTAATGCGCTTAACACCACACCACCAACTCTTTTTCAGTTTAAGAATAATCAATTTCCAGACCTATTTCTCTAGCAGCAATCTCAACTGATTTAAAAGTATCACTCATAGTAACTTCACTTCATCCGATTTTGAAAATATACGCTGATGATCTGGACTGGGTTTATCGATAGAACATTGTTCTTGATCGGTAGTTTTTTTGACGGTTAACACATTCCAAGGCTAGATAAAAAAAATATGGATCGCAGGTACGGTATATTAAACTCGAAGCATTTTTTAAAAGTCATTCTTTTATAGAAAAGTAGTATATACTTTGGCCTTGTGGTAAGTCACATTTATGTTTTCCAATCAGTTGTTTAACAATACGAATGATTTTGGTCATAGATCTATTTAGTTATTTATCGTATATGCTGTACAGAGAGAGGAACAGTTACCTTTTTATCAACATTTGTTAATTGACATTTGTTAATTGACATTTTATTAACACTTGGTTTCTAAATTCCTTTGCCGGAAATTTTGATCCATATTTTTACTTCACCACAATTTTTAATTGTGTGAAGTAATGCAATCTATCGAGAAAAAGTGGGTGGATGGTTTCGTAACATTCCTGCATAGGATCTTGATGAAACTTTGGCAAACGATCCAGGTTCACTTGAAAATAGAAGATCTGGATTAATTTAAAAATGGGACAAAACGGCTGGGGTCTCCCGAACACCTGTAAGTTTAAATCTTCAATAACTTCTAATCCCGGCTTTTGATCTTATTGAAACTTGGTATATAAGGTTCTAGTACTGTTTTTAATATTTCTGCATACCAACTTTCGGTTTGTCAATTTCGGCTAAAAAGTTGTTTTATTCAGGTGTTTATCCTTACTGAATCCTACAATTACTGATCGGGATCCTCCGAGAACCTGTTTTTTTTTAAATCTCAATACCATCTGTACCTGATAATCGAATTGGATGAAACATGGTACATAAGCATTTAGTACGATTCACAACAGTTCTGCATCCCAACTGCCGGTTTTTCGCTTGCGGTAACAAACATTTTTTGCACTTTTTTGAATTTTTTTCCGAGTCTTTATTGACACTACAGTCTACAACAATGAAGTGATTATGACGCAACTTATAAAAAAGGTTTTAATTAGTGTGAGAAGATAATGATCAACTTTTGGGACACATTGATAAAAGTGGCGGGGTCTACCATACAACTGCCGACTTTTCTAAAGTTTGTTGGGAGCATATAGACTTCATTTATTAATCACTTTTGATGACACTTTGATAAAAGATGGAGACTTAAATGACAAAGAACTGATTAGTTTATGGACGATATTGGGGTAACTGGCGCCTTCCGAACACCTGCTTATTTGATTTTTATTAAACTTGGTACATAATACATATTATATATGCTTAGAGTATAGTTTGTAATAGTTCGGAATTCCAACTTCTGGTTTGTCACTTCCTGTTAAAAAGTTTTTTTTCCAGGTGTTTATCCCTACTGTAGCCTACAACTACAGATCGATTTTCATGAAACTTTGGTAAAAAGTTTCAAATAATATGAGAGATTTCATTAGCTTTTGCGATACATTGGATAAAGGGTTAGGAGACCACCATACAGCAGGTGTTTTTTTCACTATGTTTTCTATGTTTGTTAGGAGCATACAACATTCGTTCGTGAATGAATTTTGATCACAATTTGGAAAAAGATGCAAATATGTATGGCAAGGAGCTGATTAGTTTTTGAGCGATATTGAACAAAGTGGTGGGGTCCTCCAAGCACTTGTTTTTTTAAAATAGCATCTGTGCATCGACTAAAAAGTTGTTTTATTCAGGTGTTTATCCTTACTGAATCCTACAATTACTGATCGGGATCCTCCGAGAACCTGTTTTTTTTTAAATCTCAATACCATCTGTACCTGATAATCAAATTAGATGAAACTTGGTACATAAGCATTTAGTCCGGTTCACAACTGTTCTGCATTTATACTTTTTCTCGTACAACAGAATATATGTTTGTTGGGATACTACAGCTATCTTTAATATGTTTGTATAATTAGAACTACACGAAATCTATAACATTGGTTAGCCATTAATTAAAGTATTTGATGGATCCAGAACATTTTGTTGCCAGAGCTGTGGTGAAGTTAGCCTATGCATCAGCGTCACAATATTTTTTCAACAAAACATGTATTTCTTGTGGAGTCTTAAGTTCACCATGCTCTGGAAACGACAGATTTCAATACTAATAACGATGAAGATGCTCTGGCGCATCGAAAAAGTTTGAAGACGAAGAATTTACAGCATTGCTTGTGGATCAACAATGTTTGGTACAAAATAAACGTTGCACAATAGTTATTAAACGTTTAAAAGCAGTAGGAACTCAGATGATCTCTGAATTGCAGTCGAAAAATATCGAACGGCGTTTTTTCACCGTGAGAACAACTGAAAACGCCATAAAAGGAAGGTTTTTGTACAGTGACTGGTGATGAAAAGAGGAAGCGCCACGATCAGCTGAAATTGCGGGGTAACCCCGTCCATGCTTAAAAATCGATGAAAAAGGTGAAAGCCATGGTTCCAAGATCCAAGATCATCTCTGTATTTGGCAGGATCAGTGGGGTGCAATATATTATAGGTTAATCAAACCCAACGAAAACATCACGAAAGATATCACGTAGTTGTTGATGCGTTTGTGTCAAACATTGAAGAGAACACAGCCGCAATAAAGTGAGAGACACGACAAAGTAATTTTGCATCATAACAACGCTCGAATGGATGTTGAAAAACCGCTCTAAACTTACTTGGAAACTGGTAAACGAGTAGCTCTAATTCAGCCACCGCATTACAGAGACAACCTTTCACGAATTAGTATGTATATGCTGCAAAAAAATGTGACAACATACTTTCTAGCGCATGGGGATACTTTAAAGTAAGCCATGTATCTATAAACATTAAGGTCATGCTGTAGATTTCTTTGTTTTGAGCAGACGCCAATATTAAATTTCAATCCACCTATTAAAAACCGGAGAGGAACTGCCAATATTATAAACAATGAACCAATCTTGGGTCAGTATTGGCGAGCCAAGCCTTGGCTAGTTAACTTTGGTTTCAGTGTGGGTCAGTTGTAAATGCCTAGACTGAACCAAGATTCAGTTTATTATATAACGCGTTATTCACCAGGTTAATGCATTGTAGACATAGGCAAGCCATATTATGTTTATCTTTATTTTTATATATGTTAGTCTTTCCACAAGTCCACAACCTCTTTCCACACATTTAAAGAAGGTCTGGGAAAAAATGGTTTGGAAAACCTGGCCCAAGTATTATTTGCCAGACTTGGCCCAAGCCTGGTTTGCCAGACTTGGCCGCACGGTATCATTCTAAGCTTGGGCCGTTTGAAAATGTTAAGCCAAAAGCTGTATTGCGGGCTTGGCCTAAGCTTGGTTTATTAGCTTTTTATTACCCGGGAAGAAGTTACGTGATAGATTTTATTTGTTAAATCTGTCAAACTAGACAACCTTTCTGTCGAAAAATGATTTAAAAAGAAAAATATATTTAGCAAACTCTTATCTTCATTTCAATTTGAAGCTCGAACCGGTTCTTGGTTTAGTCAGGAGTAACTGACTTACCACCCTCGAGCAGTGAAGATTATTTGTGTTCGAACCATCAATTTATATTTTGTTTTCTAGTGCATTTTTGTGGATAATTTTTAGTCGTCCAACTCGAAAACAATTGAAAAATTATCGGTTGTAATACCACGAGTCATTGAAATTTTTTCGAAAATTTTTTGATTTTACGATTTAAATTATTTAGCAACACTGCGAATCAAAGCGCACAATAAACCACGAGTCCGAAGGACGAGTGGTTTAAGTAGTGGTTTGATTGAGCAGTGTTGCTTAAAAATAATTTAATGAGTAAAATTGAAAAATTTTAGACAAAAATTTCAATGAAGAGTGGTATTTAATGAGATAATTTTTTTTAAATTATAATTTTATTTAAAAGATAATAATTATTAGTTTCTAAATAAAGTTTTTTCTACAAATTATTCAGCTTATAAAAAATTATGTAAAATTGCAAATAATAAAAATGTCCGTTTTCATTCATAAATGATTGCTTGTTTATGTTTATTTTTCAAACATAAATTACAAATTTATAGCATTTATGCGCCTACTAAGATAAAATTATATTTCATTTTGTTAGAAGAAAAAATGACAACAAAGAATTTTCATAACGACAAAGCAAAATTATCGACGACAAGAAGAATTGCCGACAGTAAAAACAAAGCCTACTGTTTAAATACCATAGTTTGTATGAATGAAAAATAAAATATCTGACAGCAAAAAAAAATTATCGGTTGTAATAACACGAGTCATTGAAATTTTTTCGAAAATTTTTTGATTTTACGAATTAAATCATTTAGCAACACTGCGAATCAAAGCGCACAAAATTTCAATGAAGAGTGGTATTTAATAAGAACATTTTTTGCCTTAGTTTTATTTTAATTTAACCCAATGAAATTCTCTAAAATGTAATGACATCATTCAATTTCACCAATAAAATTTGAATTATACTAATAACAAATATTTATACGTCTGGCCTACTGTGATATTAAAAATTATCAGTTGTAATTTCCCAAGGGCGGTGATAATTCGAAATAATTTTTTAAGTGAAACTTCTTTATCGGCGTATGAGAGAAATTTTAAAGCAGTATAAAATTTAAAAAAATCGTCACGATTTTCGGTTACGTTGTTTTTTTATAAATCTTAATTTTGTTTTGATAATTTTATTTTTATTAACAGAGCATGCACAATGAAAATACTTTTACTCATGAAAGTTTGTATGAATATTTATTTTGAGAAAAACAAAATTTATTTTTGAAATACTTTTTCCTCAATGAAAAAGTTAAAAATTTCTTAACTTTTTCCTCATGATTAGTAGAGAATTGAGCTACCTACATTTTAAAGCATTGTATTTCTATTAAAAAACAATAATAAAAAGTTGCTCAAATCTCATGAGGAAAACCTCATACATTGTGCGTGCACCGTTATTTATTTAGTATTATACTAAATGTTATATGGATGTGTCGATTGTAGATGGTGGTCATGGTAGTCATGGTGGTAATAGTGGTCATGGTGGTCATGGTGGTCATAGTGGTAATGGTGTTCACGGTGGTCACGGGTGTCATGATGGTCATGGTGTTCATTGTGGTCATGGTGGTCATGGTGGTCATGTTGGTCATGGTGGTTATGGTGGTCACGGTGGGCATGGTGGTCACGGTGGGCATGGTGATCATGGTGTTCACGGTGGTCATGTTAGTCATGGCGGTCATGGTGGTCAGGGTAGTCATGGTGGTCAAGGTGGTCATGGTGGTCATGGTAGTCATGGTGGTCATAGTGGTTATGGTGGTCATGGTAGTCATGGTGGTCATTGTGTTCACGGTGGTCATGGTGGTCATGGTTAAAGGTGGTCATGGTGGTCATAGTGGTCATGTTGGTTATGGTGGTCACGGTGGTTATGGTGTTCACGGTGGTCATGGTGGTCATGGTGGTCATAGTGGTCATGGTGGTTATGGTGGTCACGGTGGTCACTGTGATCATGGTGGTCATGGGGTTCACGCTGGTCATGATGGTCATGGTGTTCATGGTGGTCATAGTGGTCATGGTGGTTATGGTGGACACGGTGGTCATTGTGGTCACGCTGGTCATGGTGTTCACGGTGGTCATGATGGTCATGTTGGTCATGGCGGTCATGGTGGTCAAGGTGGTCATGGTGGTTATGGTGGTCATGGTGGTCATAGTAGCTGTGGTGGTCATGGTGTTAGTGGTGGTCACGGTGGTCATGGTGGTCATGGTGCAGTTCACGGTGGTCATGTTGGTCATGGCGGTCATGGTGGTCATAGTAGTCATGGTGGTCAAGGTGGTCATGGTGGTCATGGTGGTCATAGTGGTTATGGTGGTCATGGTGGTAATGGTGGTCACGGTGGTCATGGTGTTCACGGTGGTCATGGTGGTCATGGTGGTTATGGTGGTCATAGTGGTCATGGTGGTTATGGCGGGCACGGTGGTCATGGTGGTCATGGTGTTCACGGTGGTCATGGTGGTCATGGTGGTCATAGTAGTTATGGTGGTCATGGTGTTAATGGTGGTAACGGTGGTCATGGTGGTCGTGGTGTTCACGGTGGTCATGGTGTTCATAGTGGTCATGGTGGTTATGGTGGTCATGGTGGTCACGGTGGTCATGGTGGTCATGGTGTTCACGGTGGTCATGATGGTCATGTTGGTCATGGCGGTCATGGTGGTAATGGTGGTCAAGGTGGTCATGGTGGTCATGGTGGTCATGGTGGTCAAGGTGGTCATATTGGTTATGGTGGTCATGGTGGTAATGGTGGTCACGGTGGTCATGGTACTCATGGTGTTCACGGTGGTCATGGTGGTCATGGTGGTCATTGTGGTTATGGTGGTCATGGTGGTAATGGTGTTCACGGTGGTCATGGTGGTCATGGTGTTCATAGTGGTCATGGTGGTTATGGTGGTTACGGTGGTCACGCTGGTCATGGTCGTCATGGTGGTCATGGTGTTCACGGTGGTCATGGTGGTCATGGCGGTCATGGTGGTCATGGTGGTTATGGTGGTCACGATGGTCATGGTGGTCATGGTGGTTATGGTGGTCATGGTGTTCACGGTGGTCATGATGGTCATGTTGGTCATGGCGGTCATGGTGGTCGTGGTGGTCAAGGTGGTCATGCTGGTCATGGTGGTAATGTGGCCACGGTGGTCATGGTGAACTGGAGTGTATCAGAGATATATACGAAGATATATACTCACCAAACAATTGGTTATCAATAATCGGCGTTTTTTTCCTAAGCCTTATCTACCCACTTTCTGTGAAGTTCTAAATAGTAGAAAAATTATATGTCATAAAGAAGTTTCTATTCTTACCTGTGTACTCTGGTACACACACTACTTTTTTGCTAAAAATTTCGAAAGCAAGTATATTGATAAAAGCACGAGGCTGTAGGCCGAGGGTTTTTATCAATACCACTTGCTTGAGGAATTTTCCAAAAAAATTATGAGAATTTATCAACGAACGAGGGGAATTCGTTTAGAAAACTTTTTGCCATTTTTCATTTCTTTATATATTTTTTATGAATTATACGTTGGCCTACTTTGATATCAGTTAATTATTTCAAAATTAGACTGATAATTTTTAATATCCCAGTAGGCCAGGCGTATAAATATTTGTTATTAGTATAATTCAAATGTTATTGGTGAAATTGAATGATGTCATTACATTTTAGAGAATTTCATTGGTTTAAATTAAAATAAAACTAAGGCAAAAAATTTTCAATCTAATTTTGAAATAGTTAACTGATATCAGAGTAGGCCAACGTATAATTCATAAAAAATATATAAATAAATGAAAAATGGCAAAACAAATATCATAGTTTGTATGAATGAAAAATAAAATTTCTGACAGCAAAAAAAAAATTATCTACAAAACTTTTTAAATTAAGAAATATATATAATCTCTAATGTATTAAGAAATATATGTAATCTCTATGTATTCTGAGAATACATCTTAAGATAACGATTTGAAATATAATAGAAATTATTTTTATAAATAATAAATTATAAAAACATGATAAGTAAAAAATTTGAAGTTTGAGAAATATATGAACTCATCCATTTATTCTTAAGGGCCGATTGTATGAACAACGATGGATCAAAACCACCTATATTCTTCATAGTCCTCTTGATTGGACACCATATACAAAAAACAATGAACATTGCCATATGGAAAAATTGAATTAGTATTTTTGGTTAAATTTTTTTGAGTTTTTTATATGGAGTTTTATTTTTCAAGATGGGGTTAAATATTTTTTGAATTTTTTTTACTTTGAATTTTAATTTCAAAATGGCGCTACAAGTTCACGATTTTTTCATATAGATAGAGGCTTTTGGTTGGATAGAAAAAATTCCGAGAGTAAAGATATATCTTCATTTGGGAATTTTATTTTTCGTCGATTGTATGAACACGGATGGAATTTTTATATTTTTGTTTTTATAGCAGTATTTTTATAAGTGGCAATACTTTTTCTTTTACTTTTCTTTTAAATAAATTTAACTATAAATTTAAAAAAATTATTTGAAAACTTAAATTAAAATTATATTATAAATACTATTTATTTTACCATTTTTTTTTATTAATTTATATCAAAAAACAAATTTTAGAAACGCAAAATTTAAATTCAAAAATAATCTCAGATTCACAACAAAATTATCCTGCTATGCGCATGTCATGAAAATTGCTTTATCCACTGTTGTAGACAAGAAAACCAGCAGATAAAACAGAGAATAGAAGAAAATCTTCGCATACATTTGTGGCTCTATCGTGATTCATACAATACAAACGACGTTATATCCGAGAATATCTCTTCTATGCATTCATACAATCGGCCTAAAGATTCCAAAATAAAAATATGTTAAAATCCTAATGCTTAAGTAAAAGTATAGGTAATATCTGTAAACAGATTAAATATGCAAGCAGATATTGTTTTTGAATTATAGTGAAAAAAATACAGAAACCGCTTTTTTGTGAGTATTTAGGTGTATAGTAGCTATGTGAATTATGTAGCTTTCCAGTCTCGAATCAACAGAGCCGCAGAAGGGGAAGAGTAGAAATGGTGATATGTCCATACTTATGGTCATGGATAATTACTTCATCGAATTAGTTAACTGTTTTACACAATATTTCCTATTGGTTTTATGGCAGTTGCTAGATGATGATGATATTCATCACGACGATTCATGAAATCATCATCAATCATGGTATAACTATTTCCCCTCTTTACCTGCTGTAACCTAGTTGCTTTATGACTGTGATAGTAAAGAGAAACTGATTCCCACATGAAAATATAGTTTTGAGATAATCTGAAATGGTGTTTTAAAAGAAAGCTTCATATTGTGTTAGAGTTGTACAATTTACTTTAAATAAATGCTGTCGTAGTACTGTTTAAAAATTTAAAACGAAAAAATTCTTTTATTCTTATTCAGACACCGAAATCGGTTTGTTGTGCTGGAACTACAGTTAAATATTGTTAAATTTTTACATAATTATCTTGTTTGTCTCACAAATAATCTTAAATACTCCAATTCCATACGGTTTGAAGTTTGTGTTACACATATTTTCATTATTTTTATTAGTGTTACTTTCATTTAAATTAAATTAACACAAACGAAAAAATTAAATAATGTTTTGAATATTTTGCAACTAAAGTCTAAACTAATCGGATTATAATTGACTTAATCTAACAAAATTCGAAAATATTAATTTTATTTATTCCGCTTAACCAGAATTTCAATTTTTAAACAAAAAACCCATCTTTTGAAGATTTTACTGTAACCAAATTTCACCAGATTAAATTTATATCATATAAAATCAACATGCAGAAAAAGAATTAAATACAAAAAAAAATTAATTTAATACAAACGAATTACGTCTCTTCAACGTGTACAAGATTCAATAACGTCATAAGAAATTCTGCTTAACCAATATATTTTCATTTGTTATATTTATTTTAATTTATAAACAATAATTTCACAAACAAACAGTAGCCTTCAACAATCAGAAACCTTTCTTCGATTATATATGTATATTTGATTATCATATGTGTGGGTAATATAATTAAAAACAATTACCTAGAAAATCAAACAAATTGCCCAACTGCACTACTTGTAATAATTAAATAAACAAAAACATTCGAAAATAATGAAATAAAATATAAAATTACAAAAAAATTACTTACAGTTTTAAATAATATTTAATTCGTGGATATATGGAATAACTATCTCGTACAATCAACCACTGAATACTTTTAATATATTGTATTACTTTACTAAAAACTTATATACACAAAAACACAAAATTAAACAAAAATTAATAAGTTTAGTCGAAAATAAACATATTTGTTTGCAAAACAAAAAAATATAAAATACAATGGATTAAAAATGTGACTTAATAAAAAAAAAGGCTGACTTTGAGTGATATTTTGTATTGTACGACAAAAGCTGTTTCGGTATCTTCAATGTTTTATCACATATGCTTGTGGGATATTTTTTGAAAATATAAATAATGTTACGTTTTTCTAACCTTACTTCGAATTGGCCTTACTCTCAATTCGATAAACGTAATTCCCAATCTCTTTCTGAGTTCGATCACTGATTATAGTAAGCACAAACACCAGGTTTTATTAAGTATTCACCAACTTAATTGTTCCACAACAATAGGAAAACGATACAGCAAACAATATTCCTAACTAGAATATTCTTTCAGCAGCTTCAGAAACTCCAACGGTTGATTGTAGAAATTTCCAGTAGTTTAAAATAATACACAAATTATTTCTACTTAATAACACTTTAAACTTTATTCACAAAAACTAATTTAAAAATCACTTTTATAATTATAACTTCACTATCGCAAGTTTAAAATAACAATAATTCTAATTTACAACAGGCAAGTGCTTATATACTACCCCGCTTCATTCTAGACAACTCGAGGTCACTTTCTAGAAACCTTGAGAAAATAGTAGAATATTCGATTAATTTACGTTATGCTGATTTGATTCATAAAATCATTCAATTTTATTCATTGTCGACCCAAGTTCTAAGAAGTACAACAACAACACTATTCATTGCATTAATTTGTTGTAGTATTTTGTTGATTTGATTTTCCTGGAAGTGACCGTAATCAGCTAGATTTTTCTGTAAACGTCTAGATGTTTCTGTAATCGTAACAATACCCTCCACCTAAGCCTGTTCGTCCCGAACAGGATCTAGATTTCTCCTCCAATTGTTGAATCCATACATTTTTTTCTTTTTCTATTTCCCAGGCTGTTTAGAATTACTTCCGGTTGCTTTTTAAGTCCTTGGCCATTACTTTGTTCTATGTCAGCCCACCGTGATGATTATGGATTCTCATTATCTCTACAGTGCTCCTTATCTCTTCCCTCTGAGTGTTTCACACCGCCATGTCCCTGAACCATTCTCATTTTCAGCTGCGATTCGTCCCCGTTTGAAGCTATTTGAACCACTTCATTTACATTGCTCACTTCGTAATGGACCTGAACTTGTTTCCTTTTTAACTTTCGGTGTTTGTTTAAACGTCTGCGTCGGTTGACGTTTCTCTCCCTCATCTGTTTGGATGATGGTTCTGGATTTTCCTCTGCACTGCATAGTTTCTCATCGCTGCCAATATCTATGGACTCTGCCTCATTCACAATGAGTGGCATCTTAACATTATTAACCTTTAGGATTCCACATCCAAAATCGAAGACGAATCCCTTCACCTTCATGAAGTCCATCCCCAAAATGACTTCATCCATAATGTCTGCCACTAGCACCTCTTGTTTATAGCAGTTGTTTCCTAATTTTATTTCAAAGATCTTTCTTACCAGCTATATCAGCGCATTCTCCAGTTACTGTTCGGAGTTTCAATCCTTCTGACGGTTCCAAATCGCCGCCAGTCAAACCTTTGCGAACGAATGTTCGAGCTGAGCCTGTATCCAGTGTCATGAAGCAACATTTACTTTCAAGTTTTCCTTTGATACCCAAGCTTTCACCATTTACCGCAATTCTTGAAATTGGACATTCTCCTCACTTCTTGGCTTTACCATCGAATGCCGTTGACATTTGTAGAAGTTTCTCATCCATAATTTGTTTGACTTCATCGCGACTCAAAGCAATGTTTGTGTTTATTACTTCTAACTGTTGATTGATGTTGAGACTAATTTCTTCCTTAGTAGCAGCCATTTGTTGATTGATGTTACAACTAATTTCTTCCTTATTCGCAACAAAACTTTAATTTATTTCTTCTTTATTGGAAACCATCTGTTGACTGATATTCAAACTCATATGTTTGTAAAATCGCAATTTGCAGATGGTAATGTTGTTGTTGTTTCCACAACAAAACTTTTCTCCTCTTCGTTGCAACTAAATCACTATTTGTTGCAATTACTCCAAACTGTTAACTCTCTACTTCTACTCCATTGGCTTCAATTGGCTTTAATTTAAAAATCACTTTTATAATTATAACTTCACTATCGCAAGTTTAAAATAACAATAATTCTAATTTACAACAGGCAAGCGCTTATATACTACTCCGCTTCATTCTAGACAATTCTAGGTCACTTTCTTCATTCGAGGTCACAAACCTTGAGAAAATAGTATAATATTCGATTAATTTATGTTATGCTGATTTGATTCATAAAATCATTCAATTTTATTCATTGTCGACCCAAGTTCTAAGAAGTACAACAACAACACTATTCATTGCATTAATTTGTTGTAGTATTTTGTTGATTTGATTTTCCTGGAAGTGCCCGTCTAGATGTTTCTGTAATCGTCTAGATGTTTCTGTAATCGTAACAATAATATAAAATGAGAATACATTTGATAATAATACAATTGTATTATACAATTCTGGGATGCCATCCTGATCAACAAGCAGATCGAAGACCGAGTGCCTCAACGATATTCAATTAGTGTGTGTGACGAACAAATAGACGAATGTGAAAGCATTTGTTTATTGGGTGTCAAAATTTCTAACGACTTACTCTGGAACGATCGTATAATCGCGATGGCAAATAGCGACCTCCTCAATAGATGCAAAAAATATTTTACTCCGTATCTATTACTCCACATTTATTATAGTCCTATTTTCGTTCCTGTATGGAATATTTTCATCAAGTTTGAGACGCTGCATCTGTTTTCATCCTAACTGAATTGGACTCTGTTCAAAAGCATACTAAAATCAAATCTTGATTCCCCACAGCATCGTCACACTATTTCTGATCTCGTTGTTTTTTATAAATATCGAGACCAGCACTGCTCGGATGAATACGTATCCAAAATGCCTCATCCATATTCTTTTCCCCTTTTTACTCGTGAATCGATTTATGCAAACAGCCAAACAAACTATCAAGATCACTCACGGACATAGTCTCGAGCGCCTTCAATCCCAACACTTAAAAAAAGTATCCATCAACACCTCAGAACGCATGTTGTTGTGAGACCTAGGTATTAAAATATATCTATGTGTTGTTTTGACAGACATTGTAATTCCTATAACACAGCCCTTTATATAAAAATAATTGTAAAATTACCTAGAGATCGCTTTCAACCTATCCAGACAAGGCTAAGCGGGCTTTTCTGAATAAGGATAATCTAAGAAAAATATCAAGAGTTTAGAATTTCCGTGTATAAATTTTCGTTGATAGCAGGCAGACCTACGATTCTCCTTCCCAAAAAACTATGGATTTTGTGGTCTGTTTAGACTGATATTGACAATATATAGACAACATAATGCTGTGTTAGGGAAATAACGATTTAGTAAAGTTTTTAAAGTTCTAGAGCTGTATTTCTAAGCCGGTGGGCCGCGAATTTCTTTATATTTATTACCAGGGAATTTTATTTTATTCGAGCGATTTTTTCACTCCTCAATGTAAATTATTTCACAAATTAAAATTTTTTTCTACGATAGCATATAAAAATTCAATTTTCATGCAGGCTCAATTCCTTGTGAAAATGTTTTTTTCAAACTAGTGTAGAATCAGTTTCGCTAAATAACAAATTGTTGAAACTATGGTATTTTCATACAATTTTATAAAGTTTTTCAATCGCAACAATGAAAAAATAGAATATGAATTTTGAATGTTATGCTTTCGATTTCTAATTTAATAGCTCATTATAAATATCGTTTTTACTATCGTAGAAAAAGTTGCATTTCCTATGCTAGATAAAAACGTTTAACGTTTACATGAACAAATTTTCACTCACCAAAGAACAGCAAAATGTACTATATATTTTTAATATCGTTCTTACTCGTAAGAGTAAAATTTTTATTTTACTCCTATGGAGTCGATTTTATTATTTTCTTTCATTCCATAGGCAGAAAAAGAAAATTAGTACTGTTTCGTCATCCTTTGTATTTTTCATAATAATACTTGCATGGATAAACCATTTAGAATATTAATCTATTTTTACGTTTAATACGAGTATCGAATTTGAAGCAAAAATTAAATGTGTGAGTGTTTGAAAAAAAAATGCATCCTTCCAGCAACTACAAATACAGGTTTATTTTTGTTTTTTACAACTATAATTGTGTGCGTTATTAGTCTTAATAGAATAAAATAAACAGCTGCTAATGTTATTCTGTTGCGTGATTGCTGCTGAACATAATGTTAGTATTTTATTGGTTCAGTATTTATTAATATGCAAAACATTTTCTGAGTGATGTGAATTATCCATTTTAACATTTGAGTTTTTGGTAGTTACACTAACACCAAAAATAATTTACTTTAAAAATAATGATTTAGTTTTTAATTTTTATCTAATTTTTATTAACTGAAGTAACACATTAACTGAAGTAATTTCAACTAAATTATTTTAAAGTTCATTGGTAAACCATTTTTGAACCATTAATTCCAAACAATTAAATAAATTTTATTCAATTCGATGCCTATTTAATTATTTGGTATTTTGAAAATGAAATGACCTACAATGAAAGACTTCAAAGTTCTAACAACTAATACTAATTAGAATTGAGAAACCAAAAAAGAATCATTAAAATATTTTTTTTCTCAATGGAAATTTAATTTAATTTAACCGTAGTAGCTTTCAATATTCGACAGAGAGAGACATGCGCATTAGTTTGAATTTATTGATTTTATATAATCAGCGAAAATGCGTTTGTTGATTTTTTTTATAAAATAAAGTCAAATTATTTATAAAATACAATGAAATAAATTTTCGAATGTGTTCCGCAGCATTCTCGCAACAGAATTAACAGCTGTTTATTTTATTCTATTAAGACTTAAATAGGCACAGTTGTGGTTTAAAAAACAAAACTAAACTTATATTTATAGTTGCCGGAAGGATATACCTATAGTTGCCGGCAGGATAAAACTATTTATTTGATTGTATTGAACTCTGGAATATTTTTTTTTGATTTTATAAAATAATCATAAATAACATTTTGCTCTGATTATATAAAACAATAAATTCAAACTAATGCGCATGTCCCTCTTTCGAATATGAAAAAGTCAAAGACTAGTATGATCAAATTGAATTAAATTTCCATAGTGAAAAAATTAGTATTTTTTATGATTGCTTTTCGATTTTCCAAATTCTCATAAGTGTTAGCAATTAGAACTTTGATATCTTTCGTTGAAGGTCATTTCATTCTCAAAATATCAAACAGTTAAATAGGCATCGAAATTGCAAAAAATTTATTTAATTGTTTTTAATTAATGGTACAACAAAATAAAATTCATTTTTTTTTGTTTAGTTTACTCAGAGTTTAAAACGCTCCTTATAACACTCCATTACTCCGTTCGTTCAGAGCGAGTATCTAAAAAAATCAAGACTTCGGTCTGGGTTAAGGATTTTATATCAAACGTTATATGTCTTTGTTAAAGTACAAGTATATTTTATCTCTGTTTAGAAATTTATTACAAAACAAAAACGAAATATTAATACGTTGGCAGAAAATTATAACAGATCATAAATTAGTATAACTTAGTGAAAAGATCATACACCGAGCAAACTACTCAAAAACTAAGTAATAAAATATTACAAAATCACAAATTCATATTTCTTTCAAAATTCCAAAAATATTCTAAAATTTAATATAAAATTAAAGTTTTAAAAACATTTAAAAATTATTACAAAATCAAAAATTGAAACTTTTTTCAAGATTCTAAAAAGATTGCAAAAATTATAACAAAATCAAAAATTGAAACTTTTCCAATATTCTTAAAATATTGCAAAAATTATAACAAAATCAAAGAAAATTTTTTTTTAATATTCCAAAAATTAAAAAAAATCAAAAGTTTAAATTTTTTCAAAATTTTAAAAATATTGCAAAAATTCATAATTTAAAATTTCAAACTTTTTTCAAAATTTTTAAAATATTCCAAAAATTATAACAGAATCAAAAGTACAAACTATTTTCAAAATTCTAAAAATTATAATAAAATCAAACATTTAAACTTTTTCAAAATTCTAAACATATTACGAAAATTCTTACAAAATCAAAAATTGAAACATTTATCACAATTCTAAAAATATTTCAAAAATTATATCAAAATCAAAAATACAAATTTTTTCAAAACTCAAAAAAAAATACAGGATCAAAAATTTAAACTTTTTCCAAATCAAAAATTTCAAAATTCAAAAAACTTTTACCAAAATTCTAAAAATATCACAAAAATTATAACAATATCAAAAATACAAGCTTTCTTCAAAATTCCAAAAATATTCCAAAAATTATAATAAAATTAAAAATTTAAACTTCTTCAAAACTCTGGAAATATTCCGAAAATGCTTACAAAATCATATATACAATGTTCCATTACATTTCATGTCAAACAAATAATTAATTTCATTTTTTTCCAAAAACTTGAGTAACAAAAATTGAAAATCCTTCTTTTGACACACGTGACAACATATTCTTCACAAACTTATAATACAATAACTTAGTTTTTGGTCCTACATACCAATCCCGAGCATCAAGATTTCTTCAAATTCGATGTTCCTGTTCGTAATCACTTAAAATGAACGTTTTTTAAGCAAAAAATATACATATTTCCTTGTTTTGACACACTTGACGAAATTTTTGACACACTTTCGGTACAGTTATCGAACATATCGTCCGAACATATCGTCCGAGTATACCTATTTTTGAAAACAAAAATTTTTGAAACCCCTCCTGCGGTTTTCTAGATTTCGCCGGTTGTGACAGCCTGCCGGCCGACCGGCAGACAGACATACATTTTTGTTTGCTTTCTTAGAATCAGTAGGTTCTAAAACGTCAAATAATGGCCAAAAAGTAGGGGTAAGAATTTCACTTTTGGCTCGAGAATATCTTAGGTCTTTCTCTTTCAGACCGAAGTAATAAATTTTGTGAATGTTTTGTTCAATTTTGCAAGTGTTGTTATAAAAATATATAAAAAGGATGATGAAAAGGTAGCAATTTTCTTCTTTTTCCAAATAAAATCAAAGAAAAGAAAAAGAAAATATATAAAATAAAAACTCCAATGGAGTGAAATCGAAAAACTAAAAATATTATTCTTTGAGGTAGATATTGAAATTAAAAACATTTTAATTTATCGATACTATTTTGAGGAGTGAAATGAGTGCTCGAATAAAGTGAAATTTCTTCGGTCTGAAAGACCTAAGTATTACATTTATGAGCTCAAAGGGAAATTCTTACCCCCACTATTTTTGGCATTTCTCGACGTTTTAGGACCTACTGATTCTAAAAAAGCAAAAAAAAAATGTGGGTCTGTGTTAACGTTGAATCACGGTATCCTAGAAATATAAAAATTGTTATTTAAAAATAGCATTGACTTACCTTAGTCAGCAAATCCAACGTTGATGTTCTGCTCCGCTTTTTATATATATATATTGTAATTCCCTGCAATAAGTAAATGTATTGTTAGGTAAATGTGTTAATAGGAAAATATATTAATAAGTAGCTATATTGATAACTAAAAGTATTAATATTAAGATTTTCTTGATAAAACCTTTGTTTACCTTTATGGTTGTTGTTGAATGTCATTTGACATTTATTCTGACTTTTGAGCTTTTTACTTGGTGCAGTTTCGCTTTTCACCACATTCCAAAAATTGGCGTATTCGTCTTTTTAAAGTGTTTTTTATTTTTCACTAATTCCAATGGTGAAAATGCGCGGCGCTGCTGAAAGTGAAAGGTTTTAATGTCATATGTATTTATATATTGTTTTTGGCTTTAAAAAGCTCTCTTGCTTTTAGATCTTCATCTAGAAGGGTCAATTTGTTCGTCGATTTTTTTTTGTTTTTGTTAAAATTAAAAATAAGTTTTTTGTTAAAAAATAACATGTGCACACTAGAATGTTCTAGTGGTTCTTTTTTAAGGAAATTTGTTCAAGTTTGTTATAAATTAAAGTTATAAAAGGTGCATTGAGTTTTTTTTTTGTGAGTTGTATCGTCGAATCATCTTTTTATAATGTTGCAATAAAAATACATAGTGGAATGTTACATCTCCTGTTTATGTGATTTTGTGCATTGAACCGTTTACTGCGTGCTGTGAATGTTAATAAAACCTAACCAATCTAAGTGATGATTGTTGATGCCTGGAATGGAGTGGTCTAGTTGCTATGCTGTTTTTTTGAGCCTTTAGGCTACCGTCGATCATCACAAAATACAGATATTGCCACGTCGATTCTGCTCATCGTTACTATACATTGTATAACATTTCAAGCTAGTACTACTCATCGATTCTGCTCATCGTTACTATACATTATATAACATTTTAAGCCATTACTATTCGTCGATTCTGCTCATCGTTACTATACATTGTATAACATTTCAAGCTAGTACTACTCATCGATTCTGCTCATCGTTACTATACATTGTATAACATTTCAAGCTAGTACTATTCATCGATTCTGCTCATCGTTACTATACACTGTATAACATTTTAAGCCATTACTATTCATCGATTTTGCTCATCGTTAATATACGTTGTACAACATTTTAAGATATTGCCACGTCGATTCTGCTCATCGTTACTATACATTGTATAACATTTCAAGCTAGTACTATTCATCGATTCTGCTCATCGTTACTATACACTGTATAACATTTTAAGCCATTACTATTCATCGATTTTGCTCATCGTTAATATACGTTGTACAACATTTTAAGATATTGCCACGTCGATTCTGCTCATCGTTACTATACATTGTATAACATTTCAAGCTAGTACTACTCATCGATTCTGCTCATCGTTACTATACATTATATAACATTTCAAGCTATTACTATTCATCAATTTTGCTCATCGTTAATATACGTTGTACAACATTTGAAGATATTGCCACGTCGATTCTGCTCATCGTTACTATACATTGTATAACATTTTCAAGCTAGTACTACTCATCGATTCTGCTCATCGTTACTATACATTGTATAACATTTCAAACTATTACTATTCATCGATTATGCTCACCGTTATTACACGTTGTACAACATTTTAAGTTATTACTATTCATCGATTCTGTTCATCGTTACTATACATTGCACAACAGTTTCAGCTATCACTCATCATTGAATAACGCATTTTTGATCAAACCCGTCATTGTTATCGAAGCCGTGGTGCGGATTTTTTCATCGCTTCTATACAGTCCACTACTGCTCTTCGACACGGCCGCATCATTTGGTCCTTCGAGCCGGATATGGGAATCAAGGTCATCGAATTGATCACAGGAAGCAAGACATCAGTCAACACTAATCTAAGGTACTTGATCTATGGTATTATAACTTAATTATATTTTTAGTTTATCATTACTTTTTACTTGAGCTTATTTTGATTATTTCAATCTGTCATTTTAACGTAACTATTGTTTCATAACTGATATCTGCTGTTCTCCTACATGATAGATGAGGGAGTTTATCGGATAATTTGACTCCCCAATCTTCTAATTTGTTCCGTTTGTACCTGCCGTTCTGGTTTTGGTTTTGATTCACTTGTTGTTTCGTATTTGAAGCCTTGCTCTCACTCGTTATTCGCGCCATCCTTGTGCTCTGGTTATAAATAGAGTGTTTGCCTCTTAATAATCTTATCAGAATTTCAAGTGTTTCTGTCAGTCATAACACCACTATGACACATATACCTGACATCGACCTTCTAAAACGACAACGAGCTGCGTTCAAGGGTCAATTAACACAGTTCAAGGGTAAGATAGCCGCATCTGCGTCAGTGGGTAGCTTCGAATCCTTGCTACGACGTATTCAACGCATCTATGACAAATACGACGCAATTCAATGTCAAATCGAACTAATTGACGAGGCGTCAAGTACTGATCGACTATCGTTTGAAGACGATTATGGGTTACTGGAGACTAATTTGCGTGACAAGCTGCACGACATAAAGAAAAACGAAGACTCTATATTGTCCACATCAGTGCTCAACACATCCCATCATGAGTTGAATTCTGGCACTTCTGGTACAGTCGGAGTACGACTTCCAGAAATTATTTTGCCATCCTTTAACGGATTGGAGTCGGAGTGGTTGGCTTTTCGAGATGTATACTTAGATTTAATTCATAACAAGCAGCTTGAACCAACAGTCAAATTTTTGTGCTTGATATCAAGCATTCGGTTAGGATCAGCGTTTAGAATTATTGAAAGTCTTCCAGTGACCTCCACCAACTACGAACTTGCTTGGAAAACGTTGTGTGATCGTTATGACAACGAAATTAATATACAACGCTTTCACGTACGGGAACTCTATGATGCTCGTAGCCCTGAAGAAGATTCATATCGCTCACTTGAAACCTTCATTGATACAATTCTTAAGAATTATAATGCTTTGCAGTCACTAAAGGTTAATGTCTCATCATGGGATCTATTGTTGGTACATCACATAGCACAAAAATTGGATAACGGATCTCGTTTGTACGTCCTTAAAAATTCTAAATTGAACTCAGCCCTGTCATTCCTAGAGATGATTCAGCTATTGCGAAATCGCACCAGAATCTTACAAGTCATGCATGGAAATAAACCACTCCCAATTGGTCGTAATCTTCGACCCCAAAAACGATTAGCTTTGAATTCGTCAACATTAGAACCATCGATCGTTTCTAATGGTCTCTGTACGTATTGTCGTGGTTCACATACACTTATCCACTGTCCCACGTTTACTAGTGACAATCTGAGTCCTAGAGCAAGATTTCAATTCATCAAAGAGAAAAGACTCTGTGGAAATTGCCTGGTGGAACGGCACTTTATCCGTGAATGTAAACAGTCACCATGCAATGAATGTTCCCTTAAGCATCACTCATTGTTACATTTTTCATCTCCTATAAGTACTGCTCCATGGAAGAATTCACCTTCCGTCTCAGGAAATCAAGCTGCAATCGAATCTGCCTCATCAATCGACATAGACCATGAAGATATTCGGACTAACTCGTCGAGTTCTATTGCAGCCATGGCTCTGACGTCATCGTTGCAAGCAACTGAGAACACAAGGTCAATCATACTGCTCGGGACAGCTCGCGTAAGAGTGTCTGCAGGAAACCGATCTCAAAATTGCAGAGTTCTTCTCGACAGTGGGTCTACCATGAACTTTGTCACGTCTCAAACATGCCATAGGCTGAACGCTCACAAATATAAAACAAATAAAATTATCTCTGGTATTGGGGCCTCTGAGTCCACTTTAACTCACAAAACTTATCTTATCATTTCATCGCTAGCTTCAGACTTCAGTATTAACTTAAAGTTCTACATATTGCCTCGGATTACAGGTCACATACCGGCAACGCCAATTACAATGTCGACATTCCGTTTGCCACCTGGTGTTCAACTGGCTGACCCATCGTTCACTACGCCGGGACGCATTGATCTCCTGTTAGGAGCTGAGGTCTATCATCAACTATTTTCAGGTGTCACATTGTGTATTGACCAACAATTGCCCCCTTTACAAGATACGAAACTGGGATATGTCATATGCGGTAAATCAACATCCACCATCGACATGGTCGGTGAGTACCGAGACAGCATGGCCTTTTGCACTGTTGAGTCGCTGGACACTCAAATCAAGCAATTTTGGGAGTTGGAGAGTCTTCCCACTAAACCCATGTTATCTCATGAGGCCGTGATGTGCGAAGAACACTACCAAGAAAATGTTACCCGATTAAAGAGCGGAAGATATGTCGTTGCTCTCCCAACAAAAACTAATATTACACAGCTTGGACATTCTCGATTTCTTGCACAACGTCAACTTTTATCCCTTGAGAAACGTCTCGCTGGAAGAGAAGATACATATACACAATACCGTACATTTATGAATGAATATGCTTCATTGGGTCATATGATTTGTAGGGTCCTCCTCGGGCTCTACGGTTTATCTTTCACTTTATATAAAAATTACTGGTTGACTTACTTGGCTTACTATGTTGTAGTTCTCATCCCTGGTCTCCTTTCGAATGAAAACACTCAAATAATTTACGTATATATATATTTAGTATTAAATTTATTTAAACTGTTTTATTGATTACACTTACTCGAACATTCTTTTTGTTCGTAATTAAATAATTTAAATGGTAATTAAATTTAACACAATTTGATTTCTTTATTCGAAAGTAATTGAATTTAGTACAACTTATTTCTGTACACTTCTTGATTTTTTTCTTAGACACTCAAGATAACACTTTGCACTTATTGACTTTTTTTCTTCGACACTCAAGATAACACTTTGCACTATGTCGTGGGTACCGATTAAAACCCCTTGTTAAATTCGCGATGTAGACTGACGATAAATATTATTGGTATAGGTCGCGGTATAGACTAACTAGAATCTCGTTGATCTAGTATTATTTATTACAAATTTCGAATTGGCTTCCACCAATCAGAAATTTGCATCATAAATTATTTCTCAAATGACATAAAGTAATTTTTCTCACAGATGTTAAGAAACAAAATAGAAAACGCTTCGTTTGAATTTTTCTATGAATTGTTTATCATAGTTTGTCTGTCGTATTTTCTTTCAGTCCGATGTGTTCTTATTTTAATGCATCTTGTTTTTTCATTCTTAGTAATTACATTAAAATTGTTTTGGAATCAATTTTCTATGAGAAAATCTTTTATAGAAAAAATGAAACACTTGTTGGTTTCGCTGAAAAATGGGTTTTTGGTTGAAATTTTAATTGAATTGGAGATTGAAGGTTTATGTTCTGTCTGTGACTGTGAATTTGTCTGGGAACGTGAATTGTTTGGTTGTTTTAGTTCAGATTTTGAATTATTGGAATGTGAATGATTATGAGAAATGTAAATGGTTTGGTTGTTTGGATTTTGAATTATAGGAATGTGAATGATTATGAGAAATGTAAATGGTTTGGTTGTTTGGATTTTGAATTATAGGAATGTGAATGATTATGAGAAATGTAAATGGTTTGGTTGTTTGGATTTTGAATTATAGGAATGTGAATGATTATGAGAAATGTAAATGGTTTGGTTGTTTGGATTTTGAATTATAGGAATGTGAATGATTATGAGAAATGTAAATGGTTTGGTTGTTTGGATTTTTGCTACCATGTAGCGAGTCTAATGCTTGTCTTATTTTAGGATCGCTACATAGGACGCCCTTTTGCTTTAAAAAAAAATCAAATTTATTTGATTTTTTTTTTTATTTGGTTAGCCTCTTTCCTTGCATATTTTTGCTTTCTTTCGTTTTACTTATTATTAGCGTTAAGTGCATATTTGAGTGTGTGAGTGTTTTTTTTTTCTAATTAATTACTTAATTTCATAAATATTTATTAAATTTCTTATGACTTTAATATTTCAAGTTTCAGTTAAACTTCATTAATATTTGGTTATAAGACAATTTTTATCTTTCTATTTTTCTTCTTATTCGATTTTTTTATTCTTATTTATTGATTAAAATATTCTTACTTTACTTTAATTTTGTATTTTGAGATACTTATAGCTATTCTGAACTATGGTTACAAAGAATAAATTTTCTATTCTTTTATTTTTATTTTATTATTTTTATTTGATATGAAATAAAATATATATATATGTATTATCAAACTTCTAATTTTTTAGTTTGTTTTTTTTTTTACCGTGAGAAAAAAAAATTTTAGGAGGTTAAATTTTTATAGTTGTAAATAATTTATATCGAGTCACTCCCTACTAAATTGTTTGTCTGTTGTCCTAATGGTTCCGGATTTTGTTCATTTTCTCTGTTAGTCATTTCCTGTCCATTATTCGTTATGTCCCTTCTTCTACTTTTGTAGATTTTGTCCTTATATTTGTTTATAATCAAGCCTACTATGATTAATATAATTCCCGTGATCGTTATCGTGTCCAAAGAGTGGGATATTATTTTATGTGATTCGTTACTTTCTATTCTCTTATTTTCGACTTGTTTTAATTCTTTTTCATGTACGTTTAAAGATTGTAGCATTTGATGGAAATCGTTTTTGTTCTCCTGATACGTGCTCAACACCGGTATCTTATCTACCTCTGTTGCTGGTTTGCTTTCCTGTATCTCTATTTCTAAAAATTCTATGCTTCCTAATTTTGGGCTAGTCAACTTTTGGATTTTCTTTTCTTTATTTTTCTCGTATTTCAATCTGATTCCACCCGTTTCGGCTTCACACTCGAAGTTTAAGTTTATTATCGCTGTCCTATTTATGTTATTCAGTGTTTCTTGGTTGTCCTTGCATTTAATTAATATTTCCATATTATCCCTTGTAACTATTAACCAGGCGTTGGGCAGGTACATCTTCAGAATTAGATTTTTTTTGGAATTCTACTTCCCTTATTTTGCAGCCTTCCATTGCTTTTCTAAATGGGTTGCTAAAAAGTTGTGACAGACAGTTCACTTTCTTATCCAGAATTACCGGAGAATTATGTTTGCATATTTTAGTTTTTATTTCCTCATTGAGTAATATCTCATTGCATGCTCTTAATTCTTCCAAAGACGTAATAAGGAATGTGTTTGTTTCTATATTTGAGGCTAATATTACGTTTTCTACGTCGTATGCGTAGTATTTACTTACATTGTTTTTGAACGGTATAATATAAGGTTTATTTAGTTTGTACCTAATATTTCCCGGCACTGGTATTTCGATTTTTATTAATATTTTATTACCTGTAACCATTGTGTTTATATGCATTAGTTGTTGTAGTATAAGTTCGTTTCCCATATATATACTCCCTCTTTCCTTTGTTATTTCGCCCAGATTTTTTGTTATACTTGTCATATTTACAAAAGATGGATGAATCTTTTGGTTCAATAAAAACATAAGCCCCGTTATGAATGTTGCTTGTATACTCTTAATTTCTGTCAATGTGTTTGTCATTAGTGTCGTTATTTCCAAAATTGTGGTTTTAACTACTGTTTTCAGTTGTATTTGTGATTGTTCGAATGATAAACTTGCAAAATGTGAGTTTATTCTATTAATTTCGTCCGTACTTGTGTTTATTTTGTTCTCTAACTCTTTTAGTCTGTTGTTTGTCCAATTCATACTATTTTTAATTATTGTCGTCTGTTTGCCTAGTAGTTGTATATTTTCAATTCCTTCTCTCTCCAGTTTTTTTATTTTATCGTAGATTTTTCTTGAGTCTTCGTCATCCATTGTCCCAAATAATGTCTTCTGTAGTCTCCCTATTCCGTTGAAATAACCTGTACTCCGTTTTTGTCTTGACCCTAGCATATGGTTAATTTCGTTCTGTTGCATTCTAATGTCGTTTATTAATATTTTTATCTCGTCTGCTACATTGTGACAGAATTGTGAACGCGCAATGTTTGTCTTACCTAAAAAACAGACTTTCCTTAGTTCTGTATTTGCCGTGTACATTAATTTTGTAATATTTGTATTTTCTAATATATCTACTGACGTTATTACCGACCATGATTCTAAATAAAAAATAGCTTCGCCAATTTCCTCAAAAACTATCCTTGAATTGTTCACCTCCGTGATGGAGAACCTTGGCGTTTCTGCGTTGATTGTGCTCATTACCGCTAGTATGCTTATTAATTTATACATTGCCCCTTCCATCCTGTAATTGTTATTATTTATGCTGTAGGTTATATTTTTTTATTCAATTAATATTTAAATTGTATTCCTAATAATTTTCATGTTTATCTTGCCAATTTCGAGCTTGATATTCTTTAAAAATGTAATCTTTTGGATTATGTGGCTTTTTTCAAGCGATTAAAGTGTGTAATTTTGGGTTTATTTTTAATTTGTAATGTGCAGTTTACTGCTCCGTTTAGTTTTATTATCTCGTATGGCCCGAGCCAGTTTTCGGCTAGTTTATTCTTTTTTGCTTCATTCTTTAGATACACTCTGTCTCCTACTTCAAAATTGATCTGGTTCAAGTGCCTGTCGTAGTATTTTTTATTTTCTTCCTTCGATTTCTGTATAAATTCCTTGTTGATTTTGTTTGCCATCTGTGTTTTATGTTTTACTACATAATAATAATTTTCATAGTTGTATATTGGACTTGGTTTTGCTTTAAGATTTGTTGGTAGGCTTGCGTTAAAACCGAATAAGCATTCCATCGGTGTTAATTTTGATCTACTGTTTGGCGTATTGTTGTGCACAAAAGCTGCTTGTCGCAACCACTGATCCCAATTCTGTTGGTCGTGTTGCACAAAATTTCTTAAGTATTCGCCCATTGGTCTATGGCTCCTTTCTAAAATTCCGTTTGCCTGCGGGTGGTATGCTGTTGTTTCTATTTTCTTTATTTTTAAGAATTTGCATAATTGTTTAAATACTTCTCCTGTGAAGTTCGTACCTTGGTCGGTTAATAATACTTTTGGTATTCCGTAACGCGAAATTAACTCATCGTAGAATATTCTGGCGAACGTATTGGCTTCCGCGTCTGGCATTGCGTAACTATCGAAGAATCTTGTTAACTCATCTTGAAAAGTTAGTATGTATTTGTTTCCAATATGGGTTGTTGGAAGTGGACCTACCATGTCCAGGAAAACTTTGTCGAATGCCCTGTCCGGAGTTTTAGCTATTTGCATCGGCATTTTACAATACCTTGATGTTTTGTTCTTTTGGCATTTCTGGCATCTCTTAATATATTCCTTGATGTCTTGTTTCATATTTTTCCATTTGAAATGTTTCGACAGCCGTAGATATGTTCGGCGGGTACCTTGATGTCCCCCTAACGGTGAGTCGTGATAATCTTTTAATATTTGTATAATATCTTCTTTGTGCGTTAATGTTGTCCTCCTTTCCTCTTCTTCCTCTTCGGAGTCTTCCCATTCTTCCTCACTTATGTTATTTATTGCATCCGTATTTTTATCGTTATTGACGTTTTCGTCCCTTTTTTCCAATGATTTGTTGTTCGTTAAACCTTTATCTTTATTTGTTAGTTCTACCGCCTTTGCTCTTGTTATCACTAAACATTTTTGTTCGCTTGTCCCTTGTCCTTGAGCTTCATCCTCCTCTTCCCCGATTGCTGGTAGTCTGCTTAGTGTATCCGCGTTTTTGTTCGTCTTCCCTGGTTTGTATTGTAAGTCATAGTCGTAATCCATAAGCTTGATACTGAACCTTGCTATCTTTAAATTAGGGTGTGAAATGTTAATTGCGCCTTTTAATGGTTTGTGATCCGTATATATAGTAAACTTCCGTCCATACAAGTAACATCTAAACGTTTTTACAGCCCATACAATGGCTAATAGTTCCTTCTCGATGGCTGAGTACTTTCTTTCTGTCTCGTTTAGAGACCTGCTCGCATAAGCTATTGGTTTATCTTCATTTACTATTCCTTGTGAAAGGATTGCTCCTAGCGCTATGTTGCTTGCGTCCGTTGTTACTAGAAATGGCTTTGTAAAATCTGGATACTTCAAGATTGGTGGTGTAATTAGCATTGTTTTTAGTGTTTCAAACGCAACCTGACAGTTTTCTGTCCATTTGAACTTTGTACTTTTTCTCAGCAGCTTGTTTATCGGTTCTGCAATTTTAGCGAAATTTGGTATAAATTTTCTATAGTAGTTCGCGAAACCTAAAAATGATTGCGTTTGTCTGACTGTACGTGGTGGTGGGTAATTTCTTATCTTGTCTGTCCTACTTGGGTCTGGGAGTACCCCTTTTTCCGTGCACCAGTGTCCTAGGTACACTATTTCGCGCCTTAAGAATTGACATTTTTGTAACTTTACTTTTAAATTAAACTTCCTTAATCTTTCAAATACATTTATTAATTTTCTGTTGTGGTTTTCTAGATCTCTTCCGTATATCACGATATCGTCTAAATAGACGTAACATTCTATTCCTTGCAACCCCGTTAGTATGTGGTTCATAATACGCTGGAATGTTGCGGGTGCTCCGGTCAGTCCAAAAGGCATTCTATTGAACTCATAGTGCCCAAATGGTGTACTGAATGCTGTTTTCTCTCTGTCCGCCGGGTCAACTAGTACTTGGTGGTACCCGTCTGCCAAATCTAACGTTGAGAAGTATCTCGAATACCCAATTTGATCCAGGATCTCTTCGATCCTAGACAGAGGATAAAAGTCACCTAGCGTAATTTTATTTAATTTTCTAAAATCTATAACTACTCTAAACCTTTTATTTTCTGTCGGGTCCTTTCCTGGTTCTGTCCTTGTTGGTTTTGCGACCACTAATAAAGGATGGTTCCATGCTGACCGTGAATGGGAAATTATATTGTCTTCCAGCATTTGTTTTACCTGTTTATCAATTTCCTTCTTTTGGGTTTCCGGCAAGCGATACATTTTTTGATTTATGGGAATCGTATTTTTTGGAGTTAAAATTTTGTGTGTGATTACATCTGTGTATGTTAATTTATCATTCTGTAGGTAGAATAAGTCTGAATATTCTCTACATATGCTTATTATTGAATCTTTCTCCTCCTCAGACAGAGTCTCCTCTAAATTTAGTTGTTCTATTACCCTTTCCTCCCTGGTATTTCGAATTTCTTCTCTGTCTTCCTTGATGCTAAAAATTTTTTGCGTGTTTGACTGATCGATTTCTATTAAATCGTATTCTGTTAGATAGTTGCAAGTTGGTGCATAATTTTTTATCTTTATGTCGTCCTCCGTTGTGTTTAAAAAGGCTAATACTATCTCGAACTCTCTTGGCGTTGTTATTACGTTTGCTGTGTATACTCCGTGAGCAATTTCTTCTGAAAAACATATTAGTGGTTCTTCCTCTTTCGTGTTTATTTTAAATTTAAACGCTATTTTCGATCTCTTAGGTATCGTTATGTCCTGAGCGTCAATTATGCCGTGTGTTATGCGTCCAACTCTACCTATTTCTTCCGTTATCTTATCCCTAGTATCCTCGTTATCGTATCTGATCAATGACCTCAACTTTCTTACTGTCTTTTCCTTCTCATCCATTTCATGACATTGAAAATGTTTTAATCCATTTATTTCAATATTCTTATCTTTCTTTATTATATAAATATTTTCTTCAGAATTTGGTTCAAGTTTAAATTTTTTATTTTCTAAAGACATCGGATACTTTTCATGTTTATTTTTTAAGAGTAAATTTTTATAAATTATTTTTAATTGTTTTTTGTTTTGCATTCCTTTCGTGAGATAATTTCTTTTTTGTTTTATCGGAACTTGGCGCTTATACTTTTTGTAGGTTTTATTTTTCTTGTTTATTTTTTGTGAGTTTGTCTTATGTCTTTTGGTCTGTTTATGTTTATTCAGAAAAAATGTAAATTTTAATTTATCGCTGTTGATTTTTTCATCTTCATTTGAAATTCGATTTTTCTTTCGTTCAAACAGGTCGTTCAATAAGTCCGTAGGATAAGTAAGAAAAAAACAACATTTTGACAAAACTCGATTTTTTTATTCAACATAGTTGCCTTCGAGGGCGATACAACGAGTATAGCGATTTTCCAACTTTTCTATACCACTTTTATAGTACGATTTCTCTTTCTCGTCAAAATAGGCCTCAGTTTCAGCGATTACTTCAGCATTGGACTTAAATTTCTTTCCAGCAAGCATTCTCTTGAGATCTGAAAACAGGAAAAAGTCGCTGGGGGCTAAATCTGGAGAATATGGTGGGTGGGTAAGCAATTCAAAGCCCAATTCATTCAATTTTGCCATCGTTTTCATCGATCTGTGACACGGTGCATTATCTTGGTGAAACAACACTTTTTTCTTTTGCAAATGTGGCCGTTTCTTTGCGATTTCAGCCTTCAATCGATCCAAAAGTTCACAGTAATACTCGCTGTTGATGGTGGTTCCTTTTTGGAGATAGTCGATGAATATTATTCCGTTCGTATCCCAAAATACAGACGCCATCACCTTACCGGCCGACTGTTGCGTCTTTGCTCGCTTTGGATTCGGTTCGTCGACTGCTGTCCACTCAGCTGACTGTCTTTTGGATTCTGGTGTGTAATTGTGAAGCCATGTCTCATCCATTGTCACATATCTACGATAGAATTCCCTTTTATTGCGGTTTAACAGTGCCAAAGACTCCTCTGAAGCATCGATTCGTTGTTGTTTTTGATCGACTGTGAGCTCGCGCGGCAACCAATTTGCACAGAGCTTTAGCATACCCAAATGTTCATGTAAAATGGTAAAAACACTACCATCTGCTACCTTTACAATGTCAGCTATTTCGTGCACCTTCAATTTGCGATCGTTCATAACCAATTTGTGGATTTTTTTATGTTTTCTGGAATAACAGCCTCATTTGGGCGTCCACTGCGCTCTGCATCTTTGGTGCTGGTACGACCACATTTTAATTCAGCCATCCACTTCTCTACCATTTGTCTCGATGGAGCAGAGTTTGGATAATGTTTATCAAGCCATTGTTTGGTTTCCACTGTATTTTTTTTCATCAAAAAGCAATGCTTGATTAAAATTCGAAATTCACTTTTTTCCATTTTTTTTCAAAAACAAAAGTTGCTTCACACAAAATGCTATAACTCACGAATAAATAGTCAGATTGCTGTCAAATTTATACACGTATCGTTTGAAGGTTAGTACTAAATAAAAATCATATGGAAAAAATTCTAGTAACGCCATCTATGTGTCATCCTACGGACTTATTGAATGACCTAGTATTGAGTTCGTTTTCTGGAGAGTTTATCTTATTGTGTTTAATAGGTTTTGCTTTTCCTGTGTCTTTCGTACAAGGCGAGTTATCCACGCATAATAATTTTGTTTTGTTTGGTGAATCGTTTGTATTGTGTCTATGGTCGTTTGGGAATGACGGGTTATTTACGCATAGCGATTTTGTCTTGTTTGGTGAATCATTGGTAATCTTTATTCGTTCATTTGAGTTTGTCGAATTGTACATGAACGTTTTCTTTGGCAATGGCGAGTTATGTGTTTGTTCATTTGGGCATGGCGAGTTGTATATGAACGTTTTCTTTGGCAATGGCGAGTTATGCATTTGTTCATTTGGGCATGGCGAGTTGTATATGAACGTTTTCTTTGGCAATGGCGAGTTATGTATTTGTTCATTTGAGCATGGCGAGTTATATATGAACGTTTTCTTTGGCAATGGCGAGTTATGTATTTGTTCATTTGAGCATGGCGAGTTGTATATGAACGTTTTCTTTGGCAATGGCGAGTTATGTATTTGTTCATTTGAGCATGGCGAGTTGTATATGAACGTTTTCTTTGGCAATGGCGAGTTATGTATTTGTTCATTTGAGCATGGCGAGTTGTATATGAACGTTTTCTTTGGCAATGGCGAGTTATGTATTTGTTCATTTGAGCATTGCGAGTTGTATATGAACGTTTTCTTTGGCAATGGCGAGCTATGTATTTGTTCATTTGAGCATGGCGAGTTGTATATGAACGTTTTCTTTGGACAGCTATTATCTAAACCTAAACTATTGTGCCATATCTGCGGATATTCGATTTTTCTGAAATCTATTACAATATTAGTCGGTACCTGACTTCCATTGTAATCAATCGCTGGTTCTATCTCGTTAACGATTTTATTCGTTTTTTCGTTTCGAACCCCCGGTTTAGAGATTTTCGAGTCTCTAAAGTTTGGGCAGCCTGGTGTATCCGTTGTAACTATGCTGTGATCAGTAGCATTCGTTACAACCGATATTTCTTGGTTAAGCGTTTGGTTCAGTGTATACTCACCATTTCTGTTAAATGGTATCGTTATCCATTGATATGGTTCTCTTAAATAAATTTCTACCTTATTTTTTACATTATTTATTATGGTTCTATTGTCCAGAAAATCCCTCCCTAAAATTCCATCGGTTTCTATATTTATTTTGTCCGAAACTATGTGGAACATGCATTCGCCGTTAAGGCTATTGAATAATAATCCGCGTGCAATCCCCATTGTGTTTTGTTTTTCATGATTGTTTTCTATTCCTGTAAATTTTGTTGCTTCGTCAGTGTTGTAAGGCGTCCCTTCCTTGACGGAGCTATATTTAATTATCGACAGGTCTGCACCTGTATCTAATAGTAAGGTTATAAATTTTTTTCGGGAAATGTTTAATGGTATAGTAATAATTGGGGCTGGCGTTTTCTTGTCGCTATTTATGTTTGCTATTGAGAGATTTTTTGGCATATTAATTTTACTATTCCCTAAATTTTTCTTAATGTTTGAGGTCGAACTTGTGGGATTCAGGTTCGCTCTTATTTGTTTAAATTTTCTTCTGCTTCCCTTGCTTTGATTTCCCTTTCTGGTTCAAGGGATTTTCCAACGTATGGTGCCCCTGGCACTCCTTCTAATTCCTTTGGTACGTGCGTGTAACATGTATATCTAAATGGTTCTTTTTGTATAAATCTTACGTTTTGTGTTTGCTCATTTCCATTTGAATTTTGTTTATTTTGATTGTTGAAGTTTACTTTTGCACTATTCCTGTAATAGTTTGATTGATGATTGTTAAACCTGGGACTGGCGAGTTGCTTTCCGTAGACTTCTGGTTTTCTGTCGTCTTCATAAAATGGGTTCAATCTGTTTTTGTCGTATGTTTCTTGTGTTGTTTGCCTATGTTGTGGCATTTGCATGTTTTTTAATTTCATGCAATGTTGTGTTGTATGCCCGTATGTTTTGCAGTATTTGCAGAACTCCGAATTTTTTCTCGTTCTGCATTCTGCTATGGTATGTCCTTTTCTTGTGCAAAAATCGCAGTATATTGCGTTCCTTCTGTCCCAATGGCTTTGTCTCCATTTGAGAGGTAGATCGTCGAAATTAAACTTTGTTGTTTCCTGTTTCGACGTTTGGGGTATTAAACGCCCTTCAATTTCTTTTACTCTTAATACTGCCTCGTTCAGTGTTGCCGGTTTGTTTGTGGTGAACGACATTTTAATCATGTCCGAGTCCACTCCGTTCCAGAACGCTTCCAATGCCTGCCTGTCAATCTCTAAAAATAAAGCTTTCGTTTGGTCTTCATCATATATTCGTCTGTACCACCTTCTAGTCTCCGTTATTAGTCTTTGGAGTCTTTCCGCGTATTGTGTTATTCTTTCAGATTTAGTTTGTCTGCATGTGTTTAATTCTTTGATATGGTTTCTTTCATATCTGCTGTTAATGTATTTTTCTGTTATAAATTTTTTTAACTGTTCATAGGTTTCTAGTTCCAGATCGTACAGGTATTCTACTGCTGGGTAATATATTTTGCTTAAAACGATCTCAAAAAAAAATGTCTTTCCTTCTTCATCGAGTCTTATGTATGCTCTGTCACAGGCTTCTATAAAACACCTTGCATCCGCCGGTGTCCTTTCCAATGGTTCTCCTTTGAAAATTGTATAACGGAGCTATGGGCCGTTATGTTCCGAGATGGTAAAGCCAGACTCTTTCCTGGCAACAAGCAAGTTTCACGGTGTGGACGTTATCCACAAAAAATCTCTAGAGAATTTTATTTAATTGCTCATACCGTTCAAATATTTTAGTATTTCAAATTTCAATTAAATATATATATTTACGTGAGAAAAGTATAAATGACAACTATATTACTAATTACTTACTTAAGCTAATTACTTATACGTCGAATGTAGTCTTGAGAAAAACAATTTAATCTTGATGCTGCGGGTTGAGACCTACGTCCTGATATGTCTCGCATATAATATCCACTATATATATTAACATCCAGCTAGGTCCAAAATGTATTATCATAGGTAGAATTGTATTTGTGGCACAGTTTAGGTTCAATGCTTACTTTCTTCTTATAACATGACAAGAAAGGCTCATTCTTTTAGCACACAATGTTTGGCTCCAATTTTAAATAATGGCGTTATGAAAAAGAACTTTTTATTTTGTCGTAGTATTGTAATCATATATACACATATATTTTTTTTTCATTTTCGATTTATTAAAAGCATGAGTTTAAACACTAACCAAGAAAGTGTACAGTAAAATGGTTATAACTAATTTCTTTATAACTTTTATATTATTGTTAATCGACAGGACTAAACAAGATTTTATTTTTGTTGGTTTAATGTTAATTCAAAATTGCACATAACATATATAATCCGACACTATTTAAACATGTTTTTCACGTACCCGAAATGAACACTATCAGTTCATATGTGTATAATTCGGTTTTCCACATAATCAGAAACAACTCATAACTCGCCCGATTATTAATTTAATTTTATTCTTAACCACGGATTTGACATCTACACGGATTTAATATCGATGCGCGTACCCGCCATCTTTTATTCCGTATTTTATCTTATTATTTCTTTAAAGGAGCCTGTAAACGAGCAACTTTTTACGGCAATGTGTGGCCGGGCAATATTGCCGGGCAATATTGCCCAAATTCAAAAACATTCCCCGCAATTTTTTCGTATTGCCCGGCAATATATTTGTATAGCTCGGCAATATTGCCGGTATTGCAACTAATGGCTGTTGATTTTTTTCATCGATCGAAAATATTAAACATTGCCCGGCAACTATTTCGATTTTTGTTGTTGTTTTTTTTATTGAATTTGAGAATGTAGTACGTTTTGAAGATTTGTTAATGTGAAAACAAAATTATTTCATATAAAAATTTGTTTGAATTAAATTAAATGGTTGGTAAAAAAGGGATACTGAATTCGGAAATTGTTTTGGTTGTTGTAAAATAAGAAAAAAGGTAATATCTTTCTATTCAGATGTTATGGTTAATTAATGATTGATGAAAGGTGGGTTAATAATATTTTTTGTTGTTTTTAATGATTGTGATTCTGTTTTGAGAATGAGTGCACTTATTTTTGTTTATAAATCGTTTAGTATTTTGAATGGAGAATAAATATGATGGTTTTTTAGTAAAAATTTGTAAGACTACTGCAATGGAAAGCATTTCGGCTTGATGAATTAATTATTAAAGTAATTAAATTATTATTCTTTTAATGTTTAAAACACCCAAGGTTTTATAAATATTTTTTATAAATAATTTCGTTTGAGGGATAATGAGTTGATAAACGAGCATGCTGAAAGTTTCTATATAAGTGGAAAGACAAGAAGTTTTTTTTTTAAATTGGCTTGTAGGATAAACATGGAGCAATTGGTATGGAGTGAAAATTTTTTTGCATCTATTTAGGAGGCCAAGTTTTCTTACGCGATTTTTGCCATTGCCATTACATGATCGTTCCAGAGTAAGTCATTTGAAACTGTGACACCCAATGTTTTTACATTCACCTATAGGTTCATCACACATGCTGAATAAAATATCTTTGGGGAACTCGGTCTTTGATCTGGAAATAATCAATAGCTGTGTTTTGGCAGAGTTGAAATTGATCAGGTTTTGATCACCCCGATCGGCGACTTTTTTAGGTCGTTATTGACGTTTATGGCAGCGTCTCTCCGGGCGGGATTAATTCGTTCGTGCATTTTAATTTTTAAGGGAAGGACTCGAATGAGTTTTGCAGAGTACTATCATTTGCAAAACTATTTATTGGGTTGCTGGTGATTTTCAACAATTCGTTGATATAAATCAAAAATAGTGTTGGGGACGATACTGAGCCTTGAGGCTCATTAACCAGCCTTAATTAGTTTAGACTCAGATGATAAGCCGTCTAAGGAGACTGAATTGTATCGGTTGGAAGATTTTGAATCAGCTTCACAAAAGTGGGATGAAACCCATACGCAACGAGCTTGTTGATTAAGTTGGCATGCCAGACTCGATCGAATGCCTTGGAGATGTCTAAAGCGATAACGTATGTTTCACAACCTTTATCAAGCCTTTATCATAACAGATCGGTAGTTGATCTTTTGTTTCGAAAACCGTATTGGCTGTCGGCTATTAAATGATTTACTTCCACAAATTTTGAAATGCTATAGTCCTATAATTTGAGATATCGGATTTTGGTCCCTTTTTGGGGACGGGCTGGACATTTGCCAACTTTCAGCACGAAGGAAATATACCAGATTTGTAGGATTGGTAGAATATTTTAGTCAAAGTTGGTGCAAGGTCTTTAGAAAAGGTTTTTAAAATAATGCGTGGAATGTTTTACCATTCCTAAGGCTTTGTTGGTGTTTAACCCCCTTAGAAGTTTAGCGACTATTTTGGGTTTGAAGTGGAGTTCGTTCATATTAACTCCTGAAGACTGTATTTGGAGTATTTCCTTAGAAGTTTCCAAAACAGTGGAGTTCAGAGCAAAGCGTTCAACGAACAAGTTAAATTTTTTTGCGGGATCATTGACGATTGAATCACCATCAATAATAGGAAGATTTTGTACCAAAATCTAAGGAATTAATGGCACTGTAGAAACTATTGTCAGAAATAGACATAGACGGAAGTTTTGAAGCTTTCGCTCTGTCAATTTCAGACTTTTCGTTTGAGATTATCTGGTTAGATATTTTGTTGGCCTTTAGATATTGGGATCGATTAGTGGGAGTTTTGTTATAAATCCAAATATTAAATGATCTACGTTTGTTTCTAAGTGCCGTTTTGGCAGCTTTTGAATGCAAGTATGTATTTTTGTTTGGGTTTTACTATGGAAAAAGGGGTAAATCAGTTTTGATAACTGATGACATTAAATAATGATCAGAATTTCCAATGCTACCTTTCGCGACATTAACACTCTTAATATCTTGCATTGTGGTAAGATAGAGATCTAAAAGAAAACTATTATCACCGCCATTACGAGGAGTGAAATTTGGGTTTTTAACAATTTGGGATAGACGCAGCAAAATGTTTGCCTGTTTTCCACTATTGTCAATATCGTCGGTCGATTTGAAGAATTCCAACCATGATTTGTTGTGAAAGTTGAAGTCACGGTAATGATAACCTCACAATTAGAGGACTTTGCTCTAATCTCGTTTTCAAAGTTTACAGAAACTTGTGTTTCTGTAAGGAAAAGAAAGTTCAGTATGCCGTGCTCATAATGATGTTGCACGTGGTCATGGTTAGCGTTTAATCCGCAGATGTTTTGAACATGTATTCTAAATTTTTTTTTCATTCATATATGTGTTGTCCCTGCAAATACCGTGGACATGCCGCTTTATGGGCGGGTGGATTGCGCATATTTACTTTACTACTTGCAGACGTATATCGTTTCTGTTGTATCAAAAGGTTTATTTTTTTATGTTTTATTAAAGAATAGATAACTAAGCAAAAAACCTTATCATGCAATAAAATACGACATATGCCAATATTTCATGATAAGATGAAGAAATAATAACAAAACTATAAGTGAAAAGCAAATTGTTAGAAATTTGCAGAAAAAATAACGAAACTAATTGCCAATAATCCAGCTGATACAGCGCACCCCAGATGCACCTTTCACCACCCCAATCGAGGCACAAAGCCCACATAACTTTATTTTGGTCTGATTCCTCGGAAGAGCTAATGAGCCATACTACTACGGAACGCTGCCTAGCTAAGACTGGGAGTGGTGCCGTTGACTAATTAAAGTTCGTCCGCCAGTACCCTAAGATATCATCTTGGCTAATGATATCTCTTGCCATTGCCAGTGGTATGTGATATCTCACGCTAACTCAAATGTCAATGGCAGAAGTACGCGGGGTAGTCAGACCCGTAGATCAACATTGATCATAATCGATCCAAATCGACCCTTCCCGCTAGAGGAAGCCTGGCATCAATAATGTTTTCCTTACTTCCGGTTCGGTTACAGTGCTTGTATTTTACCTGCCATCGAAGTTTCGACTATGCGTCAACATTTCCATGAGCACTTCAAAATCATAAGCCTGCAAGCGTTTAATCCATCGTACCAATCACCTTAATGCTCCATGATCAGTTCTCAAATGGAAATTTTTAACTGTACAAGTATTTGTGGAAATATGTTTCACACATTCCATTATAGCCAACAATTTTTTACAGGTTAAACAATAATTCCTTTCTGGCTTGGACAGTTTCTTCTATTAATATGGGCCATTATTCTTTTCCCCATCCATTTCTTGAAATAACACTCTTCCTGTAACATCAGTGCTAGCTTTAGTTTCAAATATGAATTTAAAATCTGGTAAGCCAGATCTGGTGCAGAGCACAATCTTTTTTAAATTTCCACTAACGCATCTTCTTGCTTTTTTGTTCATTTAAATGCTTTATCCGTCCTTGTTAGCTTACGTAGAGCCTTTTTATTCCTGTTAACTAATGTTGGTACAAAACATTGGTAGTAAGTGCAAAATCCTAGACAACTACAAAGCTCTGGGTAGGCATTTGGGTGTTCACCATTTGTTGTCACTTTGCGCCCCAAGTATTGTACTTTCTCTCTAAACAGTGTATATTTCTTTGGACTTATTACGAGTCCTGATGCTTGAATTCTTTCGAAGGTTTCTCTATTTTTTTTTCAAATGATCTTTCAAGTCTATGACCGTTACAATAATATCGTTCAATAACGCAAGACACGTTCCATTAAACTTTCAAATGCTGCTGGGGCATTACACAACCCTGGGAAATTACGCAGCCCTCCCCTCACACATTCCTATTACACAACCCACTACCCATACTAAACGCTGTCAATTATCGGTCCTCTTCCTGGATTTCTACGTGCCATGAAGCACTTTGCAGATCTATTGTTGAGAACAATTTGGCACCTGCAAATTTATCCAGGGTATCATCAGTTTGAGGTAATGGGTAGCTATTTTTTATTACTGCATTCAGTTTTCTGTAATCAATGCAGAAATTAATAATTTCATCCTTCTTACCGACAAAACTACAGGGACTCTATGAACTATCCGATTTTGTTTTTTATATAAAGTGTTTTGTTATAGGAATAACAATGTGTGTCAGAATAACACATACATAGATACCTTTTAAGACCTAGGTCCCCCAACAACATGCGTTCTGAAGATTTAGTGGACGCAATTTTATTTTTGTTTGGATTGAACGCCCCCGAAACTATTGATTCGAGCAAAGCATTCCATTGTACGATGTACGAACAAAGAGGTCCCTTTGCATTTTTTTACTATGACGGTGAGTGATCTCAACAGTTTGACTGTTTGTACAAATCAATTGAAATAATAAAGTTAATTCAATTACGTTCAATTCTTACCGACAAAAATACATCATTTTGCAAAATATCGTTTTCTATAATATAAGCTCTCGAGCGATAATCATCAATCAATTTGTGCATATTATTATTAAATTATTTTCAAATTATATTACGAGATTATTGAATTTTATTTAAGCAACGTTTATAAACCTTAATATATTGAATCAAATAAAAATATTTGTTGATTCACATTCCACTACTTAATCCAGCTGATACGGATATTGAAACAATTTTGTTTATTTAATCAAACAATAAATTGACAATCTCCAAGTAACATTTTATTTTTAAATTAAATTATCAAATCCAATCAACAATCTAAAATAATATACACACTATATAATAATATACGTACAAATATAATATGTTTGATTTGATTTTTCGTCATCGTTTATCATAAAAAGATAGTAGCTCATAAACTGACAAGAAAATTTTTGGGAATTCCCGTGATGACGCATGTTAATTACAAAAAGTAAATTTTTATATGAAATCTAGCTCAAATACAATACCCAATGAAGGTTACTGACCATTTTTCCAAACATCTTTTTAAATAGAAACAACAGATAATAAAATAGGTAGATCTTTATATGAAATCTACCTAAAAAGAATAGCAATTATCAATAGTAACACTTTGAAACAATAAAAATGTAAAAGGATTTAATTTAGGCGCCAAAATTATTATTTTGCTAAAAATATGTTTTATTAGGTTAATCCTCTTTTAATTTTTTTCTAGTTTTTGCATCCTTTATAAAAAAATAAAAACAATAGTAATATAATAAATACATGTATGTAGTAAGAAAATCGAAGATACATATGAAGAAAAAGATTTTAGCTGGGACCTTTTTAAAAACACATTATTCGGTCAGTTATGGTTGATCGTTATTACTGTTTCAATTTAATTAGTCATCGGGTGTCATTGAATAAAAATTTAAATGTTGTTTTTGTGAATATTGAGTATTTTTTTGTGTGAATCTCTTTTAGACTACGCAAATCTATAAATTGTTTGTGATTTTAAAGTAAGAAGAAATTAATTTTATTTTAAATAAATATAAAATACAAAACAATATTTTTAAAGTTTAGTTAAATAAAAAAGTGTGAGCTTGGCCATTTCAGCTAGATCAAGGACAAAAAAGATTGGCAAATTTTTAAAACAGCTGATTTTGCAGGAACCTGAAACGTCAAAGTTGTCATTTGGATAAAAATGATAGAAATATGTTCAAATATTCAATATTTATAAATTTTATTAAAATATTATGATTCAAACGGAAGTTATAGCGCCCTAGATTATTCGACATTTTAGGCTCTAGCCGCTTAACTGGTACCCGGATATGGCCAGTTCACGAACTTGTCCAAGACATTATTTGCCGGAACACACACAAAAATTATTTTGGTGTAGGTCGAAAAATACGACCGTGAGGGTGCCGCCAAATTCCGTTATATCTCATATCGTTATATATATATATATATATATATATATATATATATATATATATATATATATATATATATATATATATATATATATATATATATATATATATATATATATATATATATATATATATATATATATATATATATATATATATATATATATATATATATATATATATATATATAAATTTTTTTTTCATTTTGATTTTCCGTCTCCGCTTATCATATATTGGCACCAAAATTTTTCCGAAATTCCGAGATGAAGCACATACCAATAGGTAGATTTTTATATGAAATCTACCTAAAAATGAAGTGCGTAATCTTTACACGCTGTTGAAGTAAAACTTCTTTGGCAACTGCAGCAGGTTTTACTAAAAATATTAAATATAAAATAAAATAGATATCTTATATTGAAATTTAGAGTTTCTTTTGTAATATTCTTGACAACTCAACTCACTAAATAAAGTTTCAATAAGGTCCAATCAAAACGCTTCATTTACTATTTTTTAGCAAATCAAAACGATTTGTTTCGATTATTTTTTTCTGGTAGGATGGAACAGCGAATATTTTCGAATATTTTCCGCCTACTTAATATATTAATTTAAAACAAAAATTCACATACAAAATTATGTGAAAATGCAATTTGCAAATAGTAAAAATGTCCGTTTTCATTCATAAATGATTGCATGTTTATGTTTATTTGTCAAAAATAAATTACAAATTTATAACATTTATGCGCTTACTAAGATGAAATAATATTTTACTATGTATGATTATGTTGTATGAAATAATGTTACTATTTCTGTTCGTTAAACTGTCTGCTAAATACAACTCGTCACCAAATTATTAGTCGATTATTTTTCAACATTACCACTCATGCCATTTGAGGACCGGGACCTCAAATGACATTCGTAATAATGATTATGAAAAATAATCGACTATTATTTGACGACTCGTGATATTATATATGATAATATAGTTTATAACAATGTGTAATAAAAGCCATATTTACATGTTTTATAAAGTCTTACAACGTATTACAAATTAAATTTCACGATGAATACATGTCCACTTAATTTAACAATTGGTACAACAATTGATGCATTTTTCAATAAATTTAGCAAATTTGTCATAAACCTCTAATTTTATATTTCAATTATGCTAATAAATTGAATTGACTTTGTAATACATTATGTAAATGTTACATTTTATTACACAGTAAATTATATTATCAAGAAATGCAACTCTAAATTGCAATATGACATATTTATTTTATATTTCATCTTTTTATTAATACCTGCCACAGTAGCCAAAGAAATTTATTTCAACCGCGTGCAAAGATTACACGCACTCATTTTCTATTTAACAAAACAAATTTAATCAACACAAATATTTTTTTCCCGCACGAGAAAGCCCTGGATGCAAACTCTCAACACCATGATCCCCGTGACACCACCATGACCATCATGACCACGGTGAACACCATGACCACCATGACCACCGTGACCACCATTACCACCATGACTACCATGACCACTTTGATCACCATGACCGCTATGACCGCCATGACCAACATGACCATCATGACCACCGTGAACACTATGACCATCATGAACCCCGTGAGCACCATGACCACCGTGACCACCATAACCACCATTACCACTATGACTACTATGACCACCATGACCACCATGACCACGATGACCCCCATGACCACCATGACCACCATGACCACTTTACCACCATGACCACCCTGACCACCATGACCACCGTGAACACCATGACCATCATGACCACCATTACCACCATGACCACCATAATCACAATGACAACCTTGACCACCATGACCATCATGACCACCGTGAACACCATGACCACCGTGACCACCATGACCACCATAACCATCATCACCACTGTGACCACCATGACCACCATGACCACTATGACCACCATGACTACTATGACCACCATGACCACAATGAACACCATGACCACTACGATCACCGTGACCACCGTGACCACCATAACTACCATGACCACCGTGAACACCGTGATCACCATTACCACTATGACCACCATGACCACCATGACCACAATTACCACAATGACTACCATGACCACCATGACCACCATGACCACCATCTACAATCGACACATCCAACTCATATAACATTTAGGACAAGACTGCATAAGTGAATAAAAAATATAATAACAAATGAACAAATGAATAACTTTACCATACAAACCAAAAAGATCCACCAAACATGCTCCAACCAGTTATTCGATTTTGCTCAAATTTCAAAACGGAGCTTTTTGTCATCTTATATTTCATTATATATGCCTGCTATTTACCAAGATTTGCGACAACTTATTTTTCTGCCTTTAAAAAAGCCAAATATGCTGCCATTTTTATTAATTTACGAGTCTAAGCATCCATTGTAAACAAAACTGGAACAGACATATAATATTTTGAAAACTGATATTAAATTAAATGAAAATACTCCAAAAATTCGGATTGAAAATCATTAAATTTAATTCAAAATTATGTTTTTTGAATTGAATTTCTGTTAAATTTTTAAGCATCGAAAAATACAATAAACTATTTCTATAATGCACCAAAAACCAGTGAATATTTAAAATATGTGTGTCATAATCGAATTGTATCGTGTATTTGCCGAATATTATATTCGTTTTTTATACTTCCGTTGCACAATTCTTAAAACACTAAAGAAGTTTTACTTCAAAAAATATTTATAAAACCTTGGGTGTTTTATACATTAAAAGAATAATAATTTAATTACTTTAATAATTAATTCATCAAGCCGAAATGCTTTCCATTGCAGTAGTCTTACAAATTTTTACTAAAAAACCATCATATTTATTCTCCATTCAAAATACTAAACGATTTATAAACAAAAATAAGTGCACTCATTCTCAAAACAGAATCACAATCATTAAAAACAACAAAAAATATTATTAACCCACCTTTCATCAATCATTAATTAACCATAACATCTGAATAGAAAGATATTACCTTTTTTCTTATTTTACAACAACCAAAACAATTTCCGAATTCAGTATCCCTTTTTTACCAACCATTTAATTTAATTCAAACAAATTTTTATATGAAATAATTTTGTTTTCACATTAACAAATCTTCAAAACAAACTACATTCTCAATTTCAATAAAAACATCAACAAAAATCGAAATAGTTGCCGGGCAATGTTTAATATTTTCGCTCGATGAGCGATATCAACAGCAACATGCCAGCCATTAGTTGCAATACTGGCCATATTGCCGAAATATACAGATATATTGCCGGGCAATACGAAAATATTGCCGAGAATGTTTTTGAATTTGGGCAATATTGCCCGGCAATGATTGCCAGCCACACATTGCCGTAAAAAGTTGCTCGTTTACATGCTATTTTACAAGAGTTTTGTTAAAACATTGCCGGGCAATATTGCTGAAAATATTGCCCGGCAATATTTTCGGCAACACATTGCCGAAAATATTGCCGGGCAATATTTTCAGCAATATTGCCCGGCAATAGTTGCTCGTTTACAGGCTCCTTAACAAACGCGGAGTAATATCACAATTTAAAATTTTGTTGTATAATCGTAATATCACAATCTAAAATTTCGCCGAGTTATCACACAGATATCTTTATTTTGAGAATCGATCAAGGATTCAAAAAAAAATTATTTATTCTTTCAATGTTCACCGCGTATTCTGAATTCTATTAATTAAAGAAAAAAAATTTTCTTTATTTTTGTTTTGAGAACTAATAAACGAACTCGGAAAAAATTTCCAATTTGTTTTCTCTTCGATTATAAAATCAAAATCCAACTGACCGAGAATGTGCAAGATCGTTCTATAAATAATTCCTAAACGAAGGGGAGTGAAGGAGATGACCATTCAAAAAATTTGTATATTTCTTTCTGTCGTTCTAGTTTTTCAAACAAAGAAATTTAATCGGTTTTTTTTTCTAGAACGAGATCGTCAACCAATTATAAAAAAAGAAAGAAGGATCAACAACATATAATTCGAGTTTGTTTTGTTTTCAGTTATTAAAGATTATAGAGAAAACGAAATAACAATAACCACGAAAGGCAACAATTTATTAACAGTTTATTCAAACAGATGATGATGAGATTGTGTCTGATAGCATCAACAAAAAAAATGAAAAATGCAACCACAACTACATGAGTTTTATTTTTTGTTTGATGAAAACAAAGTAGAAGAATGTTTACGAATTTAAGCAATGTTAATTGTGAGACTGATAGTTTTGTTAATAGAAATTGATACTGAATCAACACGACGCGTTGTTTTAGCAACGCGATTAATTAATGGTTTTGATACTGGTTCATTATGTAATGTATTTTTGTTGAACTAAGTTGCTGTTTCATGTAGTTACGGATGTTAAACTGAAGATTACCAAGTAGTGAGTTTATAAGGGAGAGAAGAAATAGAACAGTGTGGCGACTGAAGAAAATGTATCCTTGACTGTTCGTTGACCGTTAAATCTCACTACCAAGGCATACATTTCCTTCAGTCTACCAATACAGAACCTGAACTCGCTCTGGAGTAGGGTGCAGACTCTCTTACAAATACTACTGGTTAGATAATTCCCCAGATTGCGGCATAACAATTGGTACACTTTTCATGGTTTTTACCACGTCGTTCCAAGTCATCTTAATTGGATCCATTTTTATATTTTTATTTTGGTTTTTACTTTGCGTTTGAGTGGTTTCGGGGTTTATCTTTTTTGAATCTTCCTTGTCGGTCGGTGAGTCTATATCCGTAGGAAATTCTATTGATTTTGACCTAGTTATTTTGGTACTGCTGGACGCTTCGCTTTTTAAACTGTCTATTATACTGTTAAATGATTACAGATAGACAGTCTTTCTACGTTTTTGGTTTTCTTTGTCCTAGACTTTTTTGTTAAGTCTGACTCCGAGTAAGCCTTGTTGCGTGTCTGTCTTATTAGTTTTTCTAGACTCGACATAAAAAATTTTTTTTCGTTAAGTGAGCTTTTTTTTCGCGCGTGAAAGGAGCTGTGTAACCTTTCTTTTATGTGTAAAACGTTTACCGTAAAATTTTTTTATTTTATACCATTTGTTTTTAAATATAGTTGAATTATAAAATATAATATATTTAAAAAGAATTATTTAATATAATATATTTGAAAAGATTTTAATCTTTGTTGCGATTCTAATTTAATAAGCAAAAAAAAATTTTTTAATTTATTTTGGAAAAACTCTTTGTATATCTCAAAAATAATATTCTTCTGTTTTACTGAATTTATTTATTTTATTGTTTAAAAAACTGATAAGAGAGAAAACAAATTTTAATCTTAGATTTATCTCTAATTTAATAAAAAAAAATTAAATCTTTAATTTTACTTCGCTCTTAATAAAAAATTATTTAATTTAAAAATTTGTAATAAGATTTAAATCTGACCTTAATATTTTTTTTGATTTTTCAATGGTGGGCCCTCCTTGATAGGCCTGCTGATCGATGTTTTAATACTTTTCTCTTTGTTGGACACTCCTTGTTGTGTCTGATGAACGTCGGTTTTTATATATATTTCTACTGATTGTAAAAATGATGGACACTCCTTGCTGTGTCTGATGAACGTCGGTTTTATATATGGGTTTAACAGGAACGGGTGACAAGACCTTGTGTACCCAGTCCGGGTAGTTGGTCAAAAATTTTTTTTTGATTGGCTCTTTGGCCTATTAAACACTGTTTCACTTTTCTAGTTATCACTTTTATTTTATTTTAATTTTAATTTTATTTTTAAAAAAAATTCTTTGTAAGTTCGTAAGTTCGTTTCATCCACTCGAAGAGTGGCCTGAGAATTATGAGTACGATGTACTCCACTCACGAACTACCGGCGTGCGCCAATTATGTAGGGTCCTCCTCGGGCTCTACGGTTTATCTTTCACTTTATATAAAAATTACTGGTTGACTTACTTGGCTTACTATGTTGTAGTTCTCATCCCTGGTCTCCTTTCGAATGAAAACACTCAAATAATTTACGTATATATATATTTAGTATTAAATTTATTTAAACTGTTTTATTGATTACACTTACTCGAACATTCTTTTTGTTCGTAATTAAATAATTTAAATGGTAATTAAATTTAACACAATTTGATTTCTTTATTCGAAAGTAATTGAATTTAGTACAACTTATTTCTGTGCACTTCTTGATTTTTTTCTTAGACACTCAAGATAACACTTTGCACTTATTGACTTTTTTTCTTCGACACTCAAGATAACACTTTGCACTATGTCGTGGGTACCGATTAAAACCCCTTGTTAAATTCGCGATGTAGACTGACGATAAATATTATTGGTATAGGTCGCGGTATAGACTAACTAGAATCTCGTTGATCTAGTATTATTTATTACAAATTTCGAATTGGCTTCCACCAATCAGAAATTTGCATCATAAATTATTTCTCAAATGACATAAAGTAATTTTTCTCACAGATGTTGAGAAACAAAATAGAAAACGCTTCGTTTGAATTTTTCTATGAATTGTTTATCATAGTTTGTCTGTCGTATTTTCTTTCAGTCCGATGTGTTCTTATTTTAATGCATCTTGTTTTTTCATTCTTAGTAATTACATTAAAATTGTTTTGGAATCAATTTTCTATGAGAAAATCTTTTATAGAAAAAATGAAACACTTGTTGGTTTCGCTGAAAAATGGGTTTTTGGTTGAAATTTTAATTGAATTGGAGATTGAAGGTTTATGTTCTGTCTGTGACTGTGAATTTGTCTGGGAACGTGAATTGTTTGGTTGTTTTAGTTCAGATTTTGAATTATTGGAATGTGAATGATTATGAGAAATGTAAATGGTTTGGTTGTTTGGATTTTGAATTATAGGAATGTGAATGATTATGAGAAATGTAAATGGTTTGGTTGTTTGGATTTTGAATTATAGGAATGTGAATGATTATGAGAAATGTAAATGGTTTGGTTGTTTGGATTTTGAATTATAGGAATGTGAATGATTATGAGAAATGTAAATGGTTTGGTTGTTTGGATTTTGAATTATAGGAATGTGAATGATTATGAGAAATGTAAATGGTTTGGTTGTTTGGATTTTTGCTACCATGTAGCGAGTCTAATGCTTGTCTTGTTTTAGGATCGCTACAGATTCCTGTAAATTCATCGTCCGATTCTGGATCTTTTTATCTGCCTCATCATTGCGTTTTCAAGGAGCAGAGTATCACCACCAAATTGCGTGTTGTTTTTAATGGGTCAGCAAAGTCATCTTCACAGTTGTCATTGAATGACTGTTTACTTGTCGGGCCGACAATCCAACAGGATCTTTTTCAATACTGCTTCGTTTTAGAACGCATAATGTGGCGTTTATCGGTGACATCGCAAAGATGTACAGGCAAATACTTGTGCGTAAGGATCAGACAGATCTCCAGCGTATTCTGTGGCGTAACCATCCATCTGAACCCATACGATCGTTTAACTTGCAAACTGTCACTTATGGAACAGCTTGCGCTCCCTTTTTGGCGACACGAACACTGAAACAATTAGCCATTGATGAGCATAACAGATTTCCTTCAGCTGCCAAAATATTACAAAATGATTTCTATGTTGATGATGCACTTACTGGGGCTGATTCTGTTGAATCAGCGCTAAAATTGAAATCTGATCTGATCAACTTACTGAGTCGAGGTGGGTTTGAACTCCGAAAGTTCTTCTCTAACGTGCAACAACTGGCTTCTGAAGAACAATCAAGGTCGTCCATTATTCTTGTGCTGGGTTTATTGTGGAATACTGGCACTGATACCTTCGAAACTCCTCTTGACAGATTACCTCTTACGTCAATGAGTACTAAGCGCCTCATTTTATCCGAAATTTGCCAATTATTCGACCCATTGGGCACTTGGGCAACTGGTAATTCTACATGACGACAACAGTCCCCCCATGAAATGGCATATGGGACGAATAAGTGCTGTTCATCCAGGTTCTGATGGAGTTATCCGTGTAGTTACCATTAAGACAGCATCATCAGAGCTAAAACGAGCTGTAAACAAAATAAGTATCTTGCCGATTGAAAATGTCAGCCATAATTGCTGAACCTCTCGACCCATCTCATGGGGTATGTCCTTCCAATAAATAAGTGAAAATTCATAAGGAGCCTTTATTGCTACTCTTTGCGTTGAAGATCTTGTTCTATAAGGTCGTAATTCCATACCGACATCGTACGATTCAGTATTAATGTTGTATCAGTGTACGTCCTCCAATATTTGATATCATATTGATTGAGGATACGATACGTACCTTTTTCCTGGCAATCTCTTCCTCATTTGATTGACGCTAATGACCGGATGTTAGACTGTCTTTGTTGTTCTGTCCTCCCGCTGTCATTTTAAGGCTATCCTCAAGCTATGCACATACCTTTCATTGGAGTGTATTAACAAAAATGTTGCTTCGAATATTTTTATCCGAAGTATACTCAAACTTATCTCTTTAGAGAATATTTGTCAAGCTATGATCTGCGATCTATTACAGTCGCATTACAGAAGAGACAACAACATTAATAATCGTCTCTTGAACTTAATTTTACCTGCAACCCTGTTATCAAGTTGGACTATATGTCCAAGTCATCACCTTTTGGGAGCAGCGTATAATATCTATTGTGTTTTAACGTGGATTATGTAATACTTGTTTGGTTTTTAAGTCGATTCCAAGTCCTTGACACCATGGCCTGAGTGAAGTAGTTCTACTTCGTTTGATTGACCAACTCCCGCTGGTATATTGGACTATGAGAAGATAACATTATCGTCGAACCTAAAAATCTTTCATCATATATCCAACAGACAATGTTCATGTGTTTTCTACTTCGTTTCCTAACCACAGAATGTGTCTGACAGCCCAATTACGTCGTACAGTTGTGTCGTTGTGTCTTCTTAGAATCAAGTTTATGATGCAGTTCTTGTTTTCGATTTACTTCTATAAACACAGTTATAGATTCATACATGTATAGTATATTTTTTTTTAATGGAACACTAGTTCGTCGCTGATGACCGGGTCATAAGTTCTTCGCTCGTTCATGCATTGATTTGAGGTTTTCTAGGTTAAACACTACCCATTGCTTTGTACCCCATGTTAGTCATTGGCATTGCATCGCATATTGAACATTTAAACTTTAGCTTCGGATTCATACTCGTCAGTTGTAATCCTATGGGAACCTCTAATTTCCCATCGTCGTATAATATTCTATTCAATGGTACTAGTAGTCGTACACTTCATTTAGCAAGTCAACCTTATATATGGTTATACTTGTGTAGTTGATTGATTCTTCATTAGTTGCTATTTACGTGGTCTTAGATTGTCTTCGTAGTCAGATTATTCGAAGTCAAATACTTTCCTCACTATCAAATTGTATTAGTTTTTCAAAGTCTTCAGTTGCCTTTTGTATAAGGAAAATTAAACGAAATATTTCATAAACGGTGTTCAGCTTTATTCAATTAATAGTAATATGGTTGAGTTATAATATTATGGTGCATAATTGTTTTGAAAATGAATTAACTGAGTCTTACAGAACAATTGTACTTCGTCATTTGTACATATATATTATTAGTTATGTTTAAATACAATTACACTTTGAATTAATAGTAATTAGTGTTGCTTAGTTTTAAAATTGGTTATTTTAATACGTCGTTAGACCTAACATAACATTTGATTTGAGTCTTACTTTAAAAAAAAAACATATAATAATTCATGATTTGGGTATCATGTATAATGACAGGACTAATGTAATGGCTTTTCATTGCAAGTGCTACCCAACATGATAATTAGTCTTTTTCAGGCGGCAGGATGTTAACGTTGAATCACGGTATCCTAGAAATATAAAAATTGTTATTTAAAAATAGCATTGACTTACCTTAGTCAGCAAATCCAACGTTGATGTTCTGCTCCGCTTTTTATATATATATTGTAATTCCCTGCAATAAGTAAATGTATTGTTAGGTAAATGTATTAATAGGAAAATATATTAATAAGTAGCTATATTGATAACTAAAAGTATTAATATTAAGATTTTCTTGATAAAACCTTTGTTTACCTTTATGGTTGTTGTTGAATGTCATTTGACATTTATTCTGACTTTTGAGCTTTTAAACTTGAAAGTGAAAGGTTTTAATGTCATATGTATTTATATATTGTTTTTGGCTTTAAAAAGCTCTCTTGCTTTTAGATCTTCATCTAGAAGGGTCAATTTGTTCGTCGATTTTTTTTTGTTTTTGTTAAAATTAAAAATAAGTTTTTTGTTAAAAAATAACATGTGCACACTAGAATGTTCTAGTGGTTCTTTTTTAAGGAAATTTGTTCAAGTTTGTTATAAATTAAAGTTATAAAAGGTGCATTGAGTTTTTTTTGTGAGTTGTATCGTCGAATCATCTTTTTATAATGTTGCAATAAAAATACATAGTGGAATGTTACATCTCCTGTTTATGTGATTTTGTGCATTGAACCGTTTACTGCGTGCTGTGAATGTTAATAAAACCTAACCAATCTAAGTGATGATTGTTGATGCCTGGAATGGAGTGGTCTAGTTGCTATGCTGTTTTTTTGAGCCTTTAGGCTACCGTCGATCATCACAAAATACAGATATTGCCACGTCGATTCTGCTCATCATTACTATACATTGTATAACATTTCAAGCTAGTACTACTCATCGATTCTGCTCATCGTTACTATACATTATATAACATTTTAAGCCATTACTATTCGTCAATTCTGCTCATCGTTACTATACATTGTATAACATTTCAAGCTAGTACTACTCATCGATTCTGCTCATCGTTACTATACATTGTATAACATTTCAAGCTAGTACTATTCATCGATTCTGCTCATCGTTACTATACACTGTATAACATTTTAAGCCATTACTATTCATCGATTTTGCTCATCGTTAATATACGTTGTACAACATTTTAAGATATTGCCACGGCGATTCTGCTCATCGTTACTATACATTGTATAACATTTCAAGCTAGTACTATTCATCGATTCTGCTCATCGTTACTATACACTGTATAACATTTTAAGCCATTACTATTCATCGATTTTGCTCATCGTTAATATACGTTGTACAACATTTTAAGATATTGCCACGTCGATTCTGCTCATCGTTACTATACATTGTATAACATTTCAAGCTAGTACTACTCATCGATTCTGCTCATCGTTACTATACATTATATAACATTTCAAGCTATTACTATTCATCAATTTTGCTCATCGTTAATATACGTTGTACAACATTTGAAGATATTGCCACGTCGATTCTGCTCATCGTTACTATACATTGTATAACATTTTCAAGCTAGTACTACTCATCGATTCTGCTCATCGTTACTATACATTGTATAACATTTCAAACTATTACTATTCATCGATTATGCTCACCGTTATTACACGTTGTACAACATTTTAAGTTATTACTATTCATCGATTCTGTTCATCGTTACTATACATTGCACAACAGTTTCAGCTATCACTCATCATTGAATAAGGCATTTTTGATCAAACCCGTCATTGTTATCGAAGCCGTGGTGCGGATTTTTTCATCGCTTCTATACAGTCCACTACTGCTCTTCGACACGGCCGCATCAGTCTGTCTGTCGGCCGCCCGGCCGTCCGTTACAACCGACGAAATCTAGAAAACCGCTGGACGGATTTCAGTTTTTTTCTTTCTTAAAATAGGTTTACGCAATGGGAAGAGCCGAAAGGACGATGTGTTTGATAACTGTACCGGAAGTGTGTCAAAAAATCGTCAAGTGTGTCAAAACAAGGAAATTTGCATATTTTTTGCTTAAAAAACGTTCATTTTAAGTGATTACGAGTAGAAGAAACATTGAATTTGGAGAAATCTTGATGGTCGGGATTGCTATGCGAGACCAAAATCTAGATTATTGCATTATAAGTTTGTCAAAAAAATGTTGTCAAGTATGTCAAAAGATATTTTTTTACCCAATTTTTTGGAAAAAAACAAAATTAATTTTTGTTTGAAGTGAAATTTTATTATTATTATTGAGAATTATGGCATTATAAGTTTGTTCAAAATAATGTTGTCAAGTGTGTCAAAAGAAAGATTTTTATTTATTTTTTTACCCAATATTTTGGAAAATAATAAAATTAATTATTTGTTTAAAATGAAATTTTATTATTATTTTTGAGAATTATGGCATTATAAGTTTGTCAAAAACATAATGTCACATTTTTGACACACTAAAAACAATTTCATTAATATTTTTAGTCAATTTTTTGGAAAAAAAATGTAGCTGTTTTTATGACGTAAATGTAATTGAAAATGAAATTGGACATGGAAATTTTTAAATTTGTTATAGTTTTTGAAATATTTTTGGAATTTTGAAAAAAGTTTGTAGTTTTGATTTTTAAGAATTTTTGGAATATCATTGGAATTTAGAAAAAATTTAAATCTTTGATTTTATTCTAATTTTTGGAACATTTTTGGAATTTTGAAAAAAGTTTCAATTTTAGATCTTGTTATAATTTTTGCAATATTTTTAGAATTTTGAAAAAAGTTTGAATTTTATTTAATTTTTACAATATTTTTGGAATTTTGAAAGAAATATGAATTTGTGATTTTGTAATATTTTCTCGAAACGCTAAATGAAGAGGCTTTTGAGTAGTTTGCTGAGTGTATCATCTTTTCACTAATTTATATTAATTTACGATCTGTTATAATTTTCCGGCAACGTATTGATGTTTTGTGTTAGTTTTGTAATAAATTTCTAAACAGGGATAAAAAAAATACTTATACTTTAATAAAGAGTTATCTTTGATATACACCGCTGCCCAAAACTAAAATCCATGTCCTCATAAAAGTTTTTTGCCGAAAACTATATCAAAATCCTTAACCCCCAGACCGAAGTCTTGATATCTCAGAGCTTGAGATTTCAGCCCCTCCATATTTGTAAACTGTGGTTTTAATTGTTTTATCAATAAATTTTAAAATAATTCAATTTAAATTAATACATGTTAATCTGTCGGAATGATAAAACGTTGCGTTGTATTGGTTTCGTGTTTAATGTATTTTATTCTCTTTCGAAATTTGCGAAGCTTTATAGAATGATATAATGCTAAATATAGCTATAGTGATGCGAACAATCGAATAATTTCAACAATCGAATAAATAGTACTCGACATGTTGTAACAATCGAATAATTATTCGAAGTATTTTTTTGTCGTCGACAAAGTAGGACACACCACCCCTAGGGTCACAAAACTAAAAAACTTCATTTTTCAGTTTAAAAAAAAACTTAATAAAAAATTATGTTTCTGTTTTGTTAACTAGGTAAGGATGAATATGTCTATATGCTATTTTCAGTATTGAGATAAACGATCTAGCTATAACATGTTTTAAAAATTAATATCACATGGGCTTTCAGTATTTTATTATAATTTGTTTGGTTAGCACTTTTAAAGTTCAAGTATAATGGATGATGGAATTTTATCAGTCTCCAATGCAGTAACACTAGACAAATTTAAATCTAAAGTTTTTAAGGACTCAGAAATATAGCTAAAAATACTATCTGCTGTTTCATTGACACTTTCGTAAAAATTAATGAACTTATGTTGTTAAGTTGTTACTCATAAAAAGTATTGTATTGTAATAAAAAATATTTGGCTTCTTTTGCTTGACGCATCAATCATTATATTAGTGCAATCAACAAATTTTGATCTTTTATTGCCAGTATGATATCTTCCAATATTTTAGGTCCCAAAACATTCTCAACTCTGCTTTCGCCTTCGTTCTAACACTCTAGAAGATGTAACGAAGGCTATTAATCAATCCTTGTAATTGGGACTCGCCCTGCTTTTCCACACGCATTGGGTTTACATTGATAGGGGCTTCTGTAGTTATGGTCATTATTTTTGACATGGTTTCTTGCTCGTAATTGTCTATCGCAATAATTTCTGTTTGAAGTGGTCATGAAACTGTTGTTCATTATCATTAATTCGTAATCGCGCTGTTTCCAAATATGATTTCTTACCATCGTTTCGTAATCAATGTTTTTTAAAATTCTTTTCCAATTCTTATTACAAAATAGTTGTCCATACTCCTTAGTGGGTACAATAATTGACGTTACTAAAAATTTCCCAAGAAACTACCTTATCGATTCGTTATTGTTAGCAAACGGCATTAACTTACTATATATAGAAGATGACAGCTAGCTTCTCTCTCTTTGTTTTTGATACATTTTTGTGGAATGTTTGGTTTTGACATTGATGAAACGCGTGAAAAATGTTTTACTGCTTAAAATATGCTTGTAAAGAAAATTGATTTCGTTTCTGTGATATTTTTTTTCTGTGATAGTTATTCCTGTGGTAGTAAAGTTTTCGTGTCTGTGATATCTAGAAAACATTTTTTTTAAAATAACAAATTATTGACGCCAAAGATCCGAGAAGATTAGTGTTGCTGCTTCTTGATGTTTTCATCGACCTTGACAGGTCAAAGTAAATTAAATTAAAACCCAGGTAATTACCTATGGAAAATTCCATTTAATACAATAATAGTTCTGCATGTAGTGTGAAATAATAAAACTTTATTGATACATTTCAAAGAACAAACAAGTTATAATAAATGTCAAAACATGATAAATAATTAATGAACCGGGAGTGCAGATTAGATCATTTTTCGTAGCTGGTAGCTTAATTTTTTTTTTAATGAGTAGTCTAATTACAGTTGGACATAGTCAAATTAGTGGTGGAATAAAAATAATTGTTTGTGAAGTGGTAGATACCAACATTTTTTTTTTTGTGTATATAAACGATTTAAATCCCCAAATTTTATGGTTGAATTAGCGGGGTAATTGATTTTATTTTTGATTACTGAAATCAGAACAATAAATGAACTAACTGGTTTATGTATTAAACATGTATAAAGTTATACTGACTGATTCATTAAGTAAATTTACAGTTTGTAGTTTAAACATAATTTGATAATAATTCCGAGTTATAGATTAATTAAATACTAAAATAAAATTACTCAAATTAATTCAATTAATTAATTAAATATAAAAATAAACAATGTAAATTAACGAAACGGTGGTCAAGGTGACAATTTCACCGTTTTTTCTTGTATAATTGCCAACCAATAATAATAAGTTTAATAATCAAATACAGAAAACTGTTAACGCAAATAAGTTCTTTTGATTTGGGTGACGGATTGATTGGTGAGGTCTACTACCATAAGGAAGCAATTGTGTGATTTTGTGATCTGACAACAGGGAGAATGGTTACCATTTTGGGCAGTGGATAAATAGTTGGCGGTACGCATATCTCAACGCAGGTTCTTATTTTGTTCTTGCATAATTGAATTCAACAACAGCTGTATATGGTGCGTACGTACACCAACTTTTACCTATCTTACTTTGGATCAACAACTTACATATCAGTACGCCTACTTTGGTAACATATAGTCGTAACTGAAGCCAATAATTGTACATATAATTCAAATTTTACCTGCGTTATTTCGGACCTGCAACTTACATATCAGTACGCCTACGTTTATAACGTTTAGTCGTAATTGAAGTCAATAACTGCATATATAATTCAACTTGGAACTACGTTACTTTGGATCATCAACCGACGTATCCTAGTTTGGCAATCGAAGTCGACACCAGCTTATTTAATTCAAATTCTAACTGCGTTATTCTTCTATCCTATTCTTGGCAATTAAAGTCGACACCAGCGTATATAATTCAAATTCTAGCTGCGTTATTTTGGTTCTATAACTTACATATCAGTACGCCTACTTTTATAACGTTTAGTCGTAATTGATGTCAATAACTGCATATATAATTCAACTTTGAACTACGTTACTTTGGATCAACAACCGACGTATCATTACGTCGACTTTTATAACTTACCTTGGCAATTAAAGTCGACACCAGCTTATATAATTCAATTTGTAACTACGTTACTGAAGCATCACCACGCATACGTGTATATTGTCCGTCCGATGATGATCGGCAGATCAAATCAGATTAATCAGGAGTGGGATCTGGACTAACCATGGGGTGAGAAAGCTTTATCTGTAGTTTTATGGACATGTATGTATGAATGAGAGAGTGTGTGAATATGGTCGTGAGTATGGGTGTGAGCGGATGCAGTGCGAAAGTGTGTGAATGGATGATTGAATGTGGGGGTGGGACGTGGCGATCGTGGCTTTTATTCACTTATGTGGGTCGCCCGAGTCTACCTTTTTTCACTTGCTATTTGTTTAATCAGTTATTACCAAGGCATACGCGTACAACACTGTTATTTGTGATGGAGCAACAGGATTTCTATCTCGACCCTATAGGCTGAAGCTAGCTTGGGGCTAAATAAATATCATCCAGGTGCGCGACCTGCTATGCCACTTCGTTGATTCGTCTACGAAGCAGCTTTTCACTACAAAGATGGCCTAAATGAAAATCCAGAAGATGGCCTACCTAACAAGCTAAAATATATAGAGTAACAGTAAAATTATAAAAAAAACTTTGTCTTTTTTATTTTTTCCATTAAACTTATTAAATCAGTTATTTGCGTAAAGTAACAACAGATTAACCTTATGTTATTTGTCTATTTTATTCATTTGAAATATATTTATATTGATTGCTTGTTTACAGTGAAGAGCTCACCTGCGTTTCTATTCGTAAACTAATCAGCAGTTAATTCGTGTAAAATTCCTTTAATCACAAACGGCTATAATTAATCTTTTGGTACAGCAAGGGTTATTATTATATCTTAAAGCTATAAATCTATAATCGTTATAGATAAATTTCATACAACAATATTTCAAAAAAATCTTCAGCAAACACTTTTAGTTTCAGACTTTGATGTATTGATACCTGTTACATCTAAAGTTTAATAAATTAACAGTCATAACTCAACAATCATAAGGCAAAACCAATAAATTTAACCACAAGTTTGTTTAATTTCTCCTACTTATTGAAAACCCAAAATGTTAAGATTAAACAATAAACTAAAAATTCAAAATTAAAATCTTCATTTTTTAAATTGCGTATAATATTTTTGTCAAAATCAATATATGAATCCCATTTTTTCTGTAACAAATAAAGCAATTTATTTACAACGGAAAAAAATATTTAAATACAAATAAACAACGCACATATACTTTTACAATTGCATTCTTCAAATTCTTCTACTCATTTATCCCAAAAAACGAAACAAAATGTTTTGCTATCATCCATTTATGACAAATTAAAGTATCCTGAAAAACGAAACACAAAATAAAATTTTTCTTCAAATCCTTTTTATTCGCCTACATATTAGAGTGTTTCTTTATTACTGTAATTTGCGGCCTTAAAATATCTTTTCCTATTTTGCGTCTAAAATATAGTATATTAAGAAACTAGTTTCATAATCGACGATTTTATCGCACGCAATCTGTTTAGAAAACGACCCGCGCAGCGGGGAGTTTTCTAAAGGATAAGTGCGATAAAACGTCTTATGAAACGAGTTTTTTATACTATTTTTTCTATTTTGCATTTTTTGTCTTGAAATTTAAAAAAAATTTTTATGTTTTAATGTTTTAAAGAAAATTTCAATTCAAAATAGCAAGCTCTGCGTTTCATCATATTTCTATATATTTTTTTGTTGCAAAACTAGCTTTCATAAAATGTGTATTTTATTAAAATATAGTCAATTTGATATTTTGTTATTATTACTAATTTTTTTTAATTAAGTAAAATATTTAACACTAATTTAGATTATTTTTTGATAATAAGATTAATTAATAAGAATAATTTTATTTATATAATTATTCGTTTTAACTTTCACTGACGTTTGTATGACCAATGTGACCAACCTTGAAAAACTAAACTTTGCGTATCTTAATGAAGGCCATTTCGATACGCATTTGGGTATCGAAATGACTTTATTTTAGACGCAAAATAGAAAAAAGTCATTTCGATACCCAAATGCGTATCGAAATGCCTTCATTACGATACGCAAAGTTTTGTCTTTCAAGGTTGGTCACATTGGTCATACAAACGTCAGTGAACATTAAATATTTAGTAAATGCCTAGGTGCCTAGGTTCAGTAAATCTCTATACTTCAATGTATAGAACAAAAAATGGCTTTAAAATTCGTTCAATCAGTCAAATGGTTGAGAATGAGACCCTACGCAATCAGATGTGACAGAACCCTGAATAAATCCTACTTTGTTTGACCTGCATATACAGGTTTTGCAGTCCAAATTCAACATTTTGCAACTCAAATTCAACATTTTTGCAATTCAAATTCAATTTTTTCATTTCAAATTCAACTTTTTGCAAATCAATTTCAATATTTTGCAAATCAAATTCAACTTTTTGCAAATCAAATTCAACTTTTTGCAAATCAAATTGAAGAGCAAAAAATTGAATTTGAGTTGCAGAAAGTTGAATTTGATTTGAAAAAAGTTGAATTTGATTTGCAAAAGTTGAATTTGATTTGCAAAATGTTGAATTTGGACTGCAAAACCTGTAAAAGAGTTGATTTACCGTATGAACAATTTTCAAACCATCTTTTTCTTCGCTCCCACCGACTAATTATGTTTCATTTGAGTCGAATATGAACTATTCCAGTTTTATTGAAATCGGAAAATAATTACCCACCGCGCAGTGGCGTCGAAGATAAGAAAATTAGCAGAATAATAGGATTTTTTATTTTTATCAGATATAATCATCTTAAAACATAATATATTTCATAATTTTGATTTTTTTTATTAAAAGCTAATTAATTAACGATTCCAACGAGCCTAAGTATGTAGAAATCGATCTTAGAAAAGCGATTTATCTTAATTTTTCTTCTTACATATACGAAAATTCACTAATTCATAATAATCTTTTTTCAAAGAAAAAAATTAATTTTTATGGTTAAATTTATAATAATTTTTCATTCAAAAGCAACATTTTTCTAAAAGAAATCAATAAATTAAATTAGATTTATTGTATGATGGGTATTTGCATCGGTAGTTTTCGACCACCTGAATGGTGTATTGTGTACCTTGCTCGTCTTTAGATAGAATAAATTCCTTGTCATCAACTTAACACCGAGTTCGGCAGTATCATTAACAACATGCAAACTTTGGCAAAACAACGTGGCTTTGACGAAATCCTCATTCCGATGGGTCATGTAGCAAAAAATCAATACAAATTCTAAATCGATTAAATCGATTGAAAAAACTCTGAGTTTTTTCTGTGACAAAATCACTAATGTTCTTATTAGCAAAAAGTTGCATATGTTTGACTGCGTCAAAATCTTTTTTGCGAGATTGGGGTGCGATGGGGATGTTTCGTGCTGGGACCTCAAGGTTTTGAACCATTTTTCGTTTTTCATCAAACGAAATCTCTGGGTCGAAAAAAGCCAAGCCAATATTTGCTTCCGTTAAATAGTGAAGATGATAACAAATTTTGCTCAACATGTCTTCTGAAACTCTTTGGTCAATTTTGATGAAATCCAAATCCTGATTTGCGGCTGCTGTTCCATCTATGCATTTGAACCAAATTACATACAACATAATCAGAAAAATGCAAACGTTTCGAAAAAATTCAAACGGCGTGACTTGTCGGACCTGGGCGTTTGAATATGTAATTCTCAATGGTTTCGCCAAGAAAAATCAATGTAACTTCCAAAAATTCTTTATATTCGCTACGTGGGTGTGATTTTTCCAACTCTTCATAACAAAAAATACTAGAGCTTCTCACGAGTGTTTTGGAATTTTGTTTCCCAGTTTTTTGTCCGATATTCCACTATTGAACATTGTTGGATTAATTTTACCATCGTCCCATGCCTTTTGAAATTTGTTGAACAGATAAACATCGGGTGCTGTGGTCTTTCCAAATTTGAGATCATAAACAGCCCGTAGTTTAATCTCCTGTATGTGATGACGACATGGGAATCGAATCAAGTTGTGGCCAATCTTTTTTTCCACCTTTTTCTGGTCCAGCGTTACTTGATGTCGTTTCGTAACACATGGCTTCGACTTTATAAGTAAGATCCCATTCTTCAAGGCATTCATATATCGCATTCGCAATCGATAAGCCGCTCCCTTATTTGCATTATGGAACCGTTAATAACTTCTCAATATTACCAAATGTTACTATGGTTGGCAAACGATCTACTTTACCATGTCCAGTTAATTCTGCTAGCAATGTATCCAAACATAAAAATTTGTGTTACTCAAACAAAGTCTAAATCTAACATAAAAATTTATTTTTTCTGAATTTTCGCAGAAATTTTTTTAAGAAGAAGAAATTCGATAAAAACGCTTTCCTAAGATCGATTTCTGCATACTTAGGCTCGTTGGAATCGTAAAGTAATTAGCTTTTAATAAAACATCGAAATTATGAAATATACTATATTTTAAGATGATTATATCTGATAAACATAAAAAATCCTATTATTCTGCTAATTTTCTTATCTTCGACGCCACTGCGCGGTGGGTAATTATTTTCCGATTTCAGTAAAACTGCATACACTTCATTTTCGAGTCAAAAGGAATATAATTAGTCGGTGGGAGGGATAAAAATAACAACTTCATAAGTTAGGTCATGTCTAATATATGTGTTGTTATTACATCTATTACATTATTATGCCTATCTAGACATCACACACATGTAATAACAGGCTAGGTGCTTATCAAAAATGTAGCTCTGAGATCTTCTTATATGTACAATGTTTTTATAATGGAACCACACTAGCAAACATTTAGGCAAATATATCCATCCATATCCAATATATATGGGCGTTTATACAATCTTCCGACGAAATTTGAGGGAGTACCCAATTTCAATATTTAATCAATTGTTTGGTAAATAAATACATACTCTCAAGATGCTAAAGTAAACAGTAAAATCACAATATTATAACAATCGAATAACAATATTTCTTTAGTAACGATAAAGATTTATTCGCGTTCAGTGTAAAAATAATTAACAGCCTAAAATGTTATTAATTATTTTATTGTTTATATTATTTGCACCTTTATTATATTTATTGTTAAAAGATGTATTGTCTTATCAAAAAGTTCACTATGAAGTCCATAAAAAGTTTCCCAGATATAAAACGTATTTGTTAGTTGGAACTATGAAGGATATTTTATTTTTTGATGCAGGTTTGTCATTGTTTTAATTATTATCAATTTTATTTCTAAATGTTTATTGTTATTTATTTTATAAGCAAGGTTCGATCTTGTTTTCACCCCAACGGAAAATTTCACACTTTCGTTTGTTTTTTTAAACAAATTTCAGTCATAACAATAAATTAATTTTATAAATAGTTTTGTGTACCCGTAGAATGAAGAATTTTAGGTATACAAGAATTGCATCAACATTTACTTGATATAATAAAGTTTCATTTACTTGATAGAGATAATTATTTTGGTAAATAAATAATATTTACTGGTTGATGAACAACGATTTGTTTTTGGAATTATTTAAAAAATATAAAAATTAAAATCGTAGTTATAAATCGATTTTCAATGCTATATTGCACAATGTGTAATTTCATGTTCAGTTACAAATCAAATTAACGAATTTCATTAACATATTATCTATTATTAAAATTAAAATTATGAGTTTTTTGCGGAAGCCACTTACTTTATGATAATGTTTCGTCGTAGGTCAGTAAATTGTGGTTAAACATACAAACATTAAAAAAACAAACACAATATTGCAGGGATTCTTAACAAGGGTGCCGCGAGAATATTTTATTAAAAGGGGGCCGCGACGGCCAAAAGAGTGCGAGTGCGAAAAGGTTAAGAACTTAAGAACCACTGCAATATTGGGTCTTCTTATAAAGTTAAAGTCTCTAAAAGGTGCTTCTGGTCCAACAATCAATGGATTCAATGGTGTATGTACATATAAAGCGCGTTTTATTTGACTAAAGTAGCTGAATTATCTGAAACAACTGGAAAAACTGTTGAAAATTCAGTTGTTATTGTTTTTCAATAAATTGAGTTATTTCAGTCAAATCGAACGAACCTATGGTAACAGGTAAATGTAAAGTAATGCACTTACTTTCTAGAATAATGAAGTTCATTTACTCGATAAGGAAATAGTACCAAGTTATATCATTTATAGTATTGGATGGTATAAAATTTGTTAGTGACAACACACGCAATTTTATCTAGCTAGCCCATAAATTGACAAAGAAATCACAATCAAGAAATCACAATTAAACTTTTACTAATTAGTTATAATGTATTCCTTGTTAGTGGCACAACTATTGTTTGCTAGAAGAATTGAACTTCCATATATAACTCTATATGTGGACTTTAGTAATTGGGGAAGGGAGTCCGTCACATGATAGAAAAGCTGGATTATTGACAACCAAATTTTAAAAAAAAAGTTGTTTACTCTTTTGTTTTTATTTCCTGTTTTTATTTCGTCCTGGGTCTCTATTTAAGTATTTAACTATGATTAGATGTCATAATTTCATATCAAAGGTATATATGCATCTGAAATATATATAGTTAGACAGATTCTGTGTATATAGTTCTCAGCTTAGAGGCTAATAGAGTAATGGGTAAGCAACGAATGATGTAAAATTATTTTCTACTTCCCGATACAATGGGAAGTTTGTGTTTTAGGTCGATTTTCGAAATCGAAATTTTTATGATATTTTCACGTTTCAAGACGTCCTGAAGTTGTTTAATTTAGACTATTTCGATATGGCAATCTGTATGTATGTTTGTGTGTGCGTATCGTTGCATAAGGGCTAAAATTTAACCAACACTTTCACTCGAACGAATGTAAATATCATAAGAATGAGTAATGAATGCTATGAAAGTCATTGACCTAGCATTCTGTTTGTCATCATATAAGCTATTTATAATGGAATTTGAATAAACAAATGTTTATATTGTTTTAATATAATGTGAAAAATTCAGCACGATTCCACTAATGCAAGAGATTTTAATAGGATCTTGATGAAACTTTTGCAAATGATACAGGTTTCATTTCATTTCAAATTTGGACAAAATGGCGGGGGTCTCCCGAACACCTCTAAGTTTAAATCTTGATTAACTTTTGATTCCGGCTTATGATCTTATTGAAACTTAGTATATAAGGTTTTAGTACAGTTTCCAATATTTCTGCATACCAACTTTCGGTTTGTTACTTCCGGTTAAAAAGTTTTTTTCCAGGTGTTTATCCCTACTGTAGCCTACAATTACCGATCGATTTTCATGAAATGTTGGTAAAAGCTTTCAAATAACATGAGAAAAATTTTAATAGCTTTTGGAGTACATTGGATAAAGGGTTTGGGGGTCCACCATACAACAGATGGTTTTTACCCAATGTTTGTTGGGAGCATAAAACATTCGTTCGTGAATGAATTTTGATGACACTTTGGAAAAAGATGCAAACATGTATGATAAGGAACTGATTAGTTTTTGAGCGATAGTGAACAAAATGGTGTGGGGTCCCTGGAGCACCTGTTTTTTTGAAAGCTCTATAGCATATGTACCTGATAATCAAATTGGATGAAACTTGGTACATGAGCACCTGACATACTGTTTCTTACCGAAACAATTGTTAGTGGCAAAGCATCGAAGTTGGATCCCGATAAATACCGGATACCTAGCTACGAATTGGAACAATCCTTTTATAACAAGCATGGTGTCTGTGTATTTGTTCGAGATTCACTTTCATGTATGAGAATTAAGGCCTACGAGTTGAACTCTAAGCACCATAATTCTATAGCACTGAAGATCTCAGGTGTTGATGAAACTATGTTTATAATAGGATTATATAGATCCCCAAATTCTCCCCCAGGAGGTCCCTTTTTCGATCAAATATCGGCTAATCTAGACAAGATTACTACGGACTACCCCAAAGCAAGACAGGCCATTCTTGGAGACTTTAATATTCATAATAAAGAATGGCTTAAGTATTCATCGCGCACTGACGACGTAGGAAGACAAGCCGAACTGATACTCGCAGATTATCACAGTTTGACGCAAATGATAGAGTGCCCCACTAGAATCTCAGACAATTCACATCATAACAATAATTTGCTGGATCTGTTTTTGACAAACGAACCAGATACTACGTAGACAAAAGTTGAACAACCCCTCGGAACATCGGACCATCTACTAATATCAGCAATAGTGCAATTTACATCACTGACACAAATTAAAGCAAATCCTCGTCGCGTTTGGAACTATAAACCAACTGGGAGGGACCGCCAACTGGGAGGGACTGAGAAACTTTTATGATGAAACACCTTGGAAAACTATTTTTTGTGTTGATCAAGATCCTAGCACATCGGCAATAAGAATGTCCGAAATCATAAAAGGCGGAATGCGGCGGTTTATTCGAAATCGATTAATCACTCCTAAAACTGAGCCTTGGTTCACGCGGGATGTTGATGAGGCAGTGAGGAATAAACGCAAAGCATTTAAGACATACAACGCTAATAAAACACCTGAAACCCATAGCGCCTATAAGAAAGCCAGAAATATTAGTAAATACAAAATAGACTTGGACAAAGAAGCGTTTATCCAGAAGAAAGCAATGAAATTCGCCGAGCACCCATCTGGCTCACGTAGTTTCTTTCAGGCAGTTAAATCAGTCCAGAGCAATTTTACTCGATCCTTTATTCCAACTTTAGTTCTGAATGACATTCCCGTGAGCAACTCGAAAGAGAAGGCGGATTTTTTGGGTCGTATTTTTGCAGAAAACTCAAACATAGTTAAACCTCCCCATTCTCCTACACTCATTTCCCCAGTTGTAACGAAAATGAAACCAATTATTTTTCGTTGCAATATTGTACGGAAAATACTTCTTTCTATCAATATCAACGAATCTGCTGGCCCCGACGGTATTCCACCCCTTATTCTTAAAAACTTTGCTAGGCAACCAGCTCCAATTTTAACAAAAATTTTCTATTTATCTTATAATATTTCCCGGCTCTTGGAAGCTGGCCAGCGTTCAACCCATACCAAAGAAAGGCAGTAAGATAGATCCTAACAATTATAGACCAATTGCAATTCTGTCGGTTTTAGCTAAAATATTTGAAAAATATGTTAACTACAATTTAATAGATTATTTAGAAGTGTCGCGAATTATTGATGATAAACAGTATGGTTTTCGTAGAAGTCATGCAACAGGTGATCTGTTAGCCTACGTATCCCATCTCTGGAACAAATCGCTGGAAAACTATGGTGAAACATTCCGTATTTTATAAAGTGTGTCATAAAAATCTCATTGCTAAATTAAAATCTTATGGCATAGACCATCTTACTGTCTCATGGATTCATAGTTTTCTTACAGGTCGCCAATTTCATGTTAATTTAGATGGTATCACATCCAATATTTTCACAACCAATGCTGGGGTACCCCAAGGTTCTGCACTCTCACCAACCTTGTTTCTTCTATACATTAATGACTTACTTATTTCCACAGTGCACCCAATCCACAGTTTTGCTGATGACAACACATTGCATGCATCACATGCATCTCCTAAATTTCGATCTCATACTGCAGTTACCACTGATAGAGAGCTGCTCCAACCAAATCCAACCAAAACTAAACTATGCCGTCTTTCACGAATAGAGCGACATAAAAATTTCCCTATTAAAATAAACCACGAGGAATTGCGTGAGGTTGAATCAGTTAGACTTCTTGGAGTGGATATTCAAAATAACCTGAAATGGAATAAACATGTGTTCAACCTCGCTAAATCTGCAATGCAAAAATTAGGATTCTTGAGTCGATGTAAAAAGTATTTCAATCCCGAGCAAATTTTGCTAATCTTCAAGTCCTTTATTCGTCCATGTATGGAGTACTGCTGTCATGTCTGGGGAGGTGCTTGTCAGTCAACAATAAAATGTCTAGACTCTGTACAGAGAAAAGCAATACGGTTGATTGGTAATACCGAACTAACGGACCAGCTTGATTCATTCCAGCACAGAAGAAATGTTGCATTGTCAATCTACTATTGTAGAATTGTCAATCTACTATAAATATAACGTTAGCGAATTCTCCTCTAAGGAAATTCAAAATATCCTTCCATCGTGTGCGCAGTATAATCGACAAACAAGAGCTGCCGAGTTATCCCATCCATTTGTTGTACAAATACCTCGTTGTAGAACTATGTCCTTTCAGAATGACTATTTTAATAGAGTGGCCAAATTGTGGTACTCAATGCCTTCCTCTGTATTTCCTGATGAATTTTCCCCTCAGGCATTTAAAGAAAATGTTCATCATCATTTAAAACAATTAGTATAGTTATCCCTATATCCCCATTCCTTCCATTTTCCTCATCTCCTTCCTTTATAGTTGACATGGTATCTTCGGATATTCAAAGAGTCTAAATAATGAATATTTCATATTTAGTGTGCTAAACATGTCTAACTGATTAATAAAAAAAAAAAAAAAATAGCAAATTTTTACAAAAATTTGCTGAAACAAAACAAAAATGTAGTTGCCGATAACCCAGCCGGTTGCATTCCTTGATTCTGTGGCGCATTGTCTTTCTTGAAGATTAAAGCCCACAGATAGTTATATGAAGGCTCGTTTCTTCAAGGAAGCAATAGCGTCTAATCATCAAGGATTATTTCACAGCTAAGATTGAGGGTGCTACCGTTGACTGAATACAGTTCATCCGCCACCACCCCTAAGATCCAACCTTGGCTAGTGATATCTCACTGCTATTGCCAGTGGTATGTGATATCTCACGTTAGCTCGTATGTCAATAGCAGGGACTGGAGTACGCGGTAATTGAGCTCAAACGGCTGCCAAGCCTGTACATCAATATTGTTGTCAATATTTTTCAGTTTTTCTTAACAATCAATTTCATCAATTTCAGTTTTAAAGTTTTTTTGTTCGATAATGATTGGTTTGAATTTGTCTTAACATTTTGCAAAAATTTCAACAATGTGCCGGTTACGTTTAAAAATTTTACACTACTAATATTACTTATAGGAGTTGTGGAAATAATTTAGATTGGATTGATAAAATAAGATTAAGATAATTATTGCTATCGATGTTTTATTTATTTATGCATAATTAAATGCAATTTTTCCTTTTAGCTTAACTTGGCGAGATCCCTAAGACTATCCCACTAGTTGTTTGGTTAATTTTTTGTTTTTTTAACTTTTTTAACGGTGCGTTTTTTTTTATCGAAAATATAGTATTAGTAAGCTAGCAAATTACTACATATTAATATTAAACAATTGTAATTCCAGGGTTTCATCACTTTTACGTCACATAGTTACAGAAGATTACTTATGCAACTATCAACTTGGCATCAATTATATATTATATGAACTTCACGTATATCACATAGACATTACATTTATGTCACAAATGCATCATTATCGTAATTGTATACATGGTTTTACGGCAAAATATGTGAAATAATGAGGCATATTTGACTTGGTGTGATGAAATTTTGATATCACATTGAAAGAAAAGTATTATCTGGGATAAGATGATATAATAACTCGATAAGTAGTCAGCACCAGTTCAAGTCATTTTTCTAGTAAAGATACAAACATAATATTGCGGTCCTTCTTGTTGCTGTAATTATTAACTTTTCATCCTATTCAATACGATAACAGGTATAAATGGGAGTGTTGCGTTTACTCACTACTATAAATTGAAAACAAGTTAAATACAACCATTATGGTATTACCCGGGTAGGAGCTGTCAATAATAAACAACAAACCAAAATCGGGCCCGTTTTGGCAGGCAAAGCATTGACTAGTTAACTTCGGTTTCAGTCTGGGCCAGTGGTAAATATCTGGACTAAAATAACAGGCTGATTCTGACATACCCTCATAGATGTAAAAATAGTCATAGCAAAGACTTTTCTCTTAACTAAGACTAAAACTTCTTAAATGCGATTCTGTATGCAGTCACAACTGTGAGATGTCAGAAAATAACCTCTTAACGTAAGATCATCAAACATGGTCATCTTAAGCATCATAATTTAAGGTTTCATATTTTTTTATTTGAATTCTTGTATGAAAAATTATATTAATAAAGGATAAAATATTAATAAATTCAATTGTGTCGACTGTCGGCACTTGGCGAAACATTTTAATATAAATTAAAAAATGATATTTGTTAATCATCTAAATTTTTCTAATTTAAATAATTTTGATTTAAAAAATTCATTTTTGGTTAATAATATAAAAACTAAACTTTTAGACACAAATTCAGTTTTATGTAAGGCAGATAAAGGAAATACCATAGTAATTTTATCAGAAAATCTTTATTCTGAAAAAATTTTTGATTTTATTAGTGATAGTGGAGCTGTATTACTACGCTCTGACCCCACGAGTAAATTTAAGATTAATGTGTCTAAATGTCTCTCGTCATGTATACAACTAATCCCACCACAAACTGCTTTTCGTTTCAAATTAATGAACCCTTCTGCTCCTGTCCTTTACGGATTACCTAAACTACATAAATTAACTATGCCTATCAGACCTATAGTTTCATATTGCAATGCACCAGCTTATAAACTTTGTCAAAAATTTAACAAACTTTTTATTGAACATACAAACTTTTTCTCACATTATTCTGTTAAAAATTCAATTGACCTTATTGACAAAATAAAAAATATTGTTGTTCCTTCATCTTCAAAATTAATTTCCTTTGATGTAACCAGCTTATTTACATCTATTCCTATTAACGTTCTAAATACTGTTGTATTCAAAATTATTAATGATTCTGTTCAATCTGATGACATTCGAAATGAGCTCTCCATGATGTACAAAACTTGTGTAGAGCAAAATTACTTTTGTTTTGATAATAGATATTATAAATTCACAGACGGTCTACCAATGGGATCTCCTTTGTCCCCACTTTTGGCAGAAATTTTTATGAACTTTTTTGAGATCGAAATTTTAGATGTATCAATTCCACTTTCTAGTCATGTTTTATTTTGGTATCGTTATGTTGATGATATTCTTTGTCTTTGGACTGGAACTGATTTAGAATTAGAGTCGTTTCTTGAAATAATTAATAATAAACATATTTCTATTAAATTTACAATCGAAAAAGAAGTCGAAAATTGCATCAATTTTCTTGATATAAGTATAAGTCATTCATTTTCTAAATTCTCTTTTAATATTTATCGTAAGCCAACATGTACAGATTCTATTATACACTCTACTTCTAATCATTCGTCAAATATAAAACATTCAGCCATTCATGCATTGGTTGATAGACTTATAAAAGTCCCTCTTTCCGCAGCTAATTTTCAAAAGGAATTAAATGTTATTTCGAACATAACTCTTAATAATGGATATAATCCTACATTAGTTCACAAAATTTTACGTAAGAAATTAAAAAAGATTTCTTATAATTTAATTTATCCAAACCCCGTCCTTGAAACAAAATTATGGCGTAAAATACTTTACACAGGTAATTTAAGCCAAAAATTAGGAAACAAAATTTCAAAACATACAAATTTAAGTTGTGCTTATTATAATAATCATAACCTTCAAAATCTTCTTGTAAATAATAAACAAAAATTAAGTAAGTTTTCAAAATCTGGAGTCTATCAACTATCTTGTTCTGACTGTGATGCAATCTATATTGGACAGACAGGTCGTCCGTTTCATGTTCGATGTGCTGAACATTTTCGTAGTTTAAGATTAGGACAAACATCTTCCTCCTTTTCTAATCATTTAATTGAGGAAAATCATACTAGTAATTTTATAAATAACAACAATATTCAAATTTTACAATATGAAACGAAAGGTCTTAAACTTGATCTTTTGGAAGCTTTTGAAATACGTAAGGCAATGCACTTTAACAAAAATTTACTAAATTCTCAAACCGACGTTATTTGTTCTCCTTTGACAAATCCGGATCTATTTTTCGGTCATCATTTTTAGAAACTATTAAATCAACAAATTTATGGTATTTCCATTATAAACCAGTTAAATAAGAAAAATTACCTACTTTTTAATTAAATGTTTTAACAATTTGTTTATATAAATTATTTAATCTAGTTATTCATTTTTCATTTTATTTTTGATTCAAATCAAAATTTTTTCTTCATAAACTTTTTGAATCGCTCTTGATAATGGCGTAAGCCGAAATGCATTGAGCAAAAATTTTTAGAAAATAAAAATAAAAACATATTTGCGAAATATAAAAACAAGTGTTATTAGTTTTTAATTTATGATAAAATATTAATTATGAATTATTTATGTAATTATTATAAAATTTCTAATAACTATCTATATTTTATTTTAGTTTGAATCAAAATTATAAAACAAAATATATATTGATATTGATTTTAAATAAAATGGCGATTAAAAATTTCATATTTTCAATATCAAACTTTGACGTCTCATGTTGTTTTAGGAAAATTTTGCAAATTTTATATGTATAAACTTTAAGGAAAAACAGTCATTCTTTTCTCACAAATTTATTGCAAAATAAATAATAATTAATACATGGCATAATTTTGTATTAATTGTATATAAAATGTTAAAATATTAAAATATTAAATTAAATACATTTTTGATTATAAGATTGATATTCAATAAAATGGCGGTTGAATATTTTCACAAACAAAAATTATTAATACCTTAAAAAATTTTCTAAAACATAAACTTGATTTTTCTAAAAAATTATTATATAATATACTATAATTCCTAATAATAATTTATATGGTATTTCAATTTGTATTTAAATTATTTAAAAAGAAAATATGACATTTTATAATAATTTTGTTTATAAAAATAGCCATTTGAAAGATCTCCAAAATATATTTGTAGAGTTATTATAAGGTTTTTTATGACAACGTTCACAGAATCGAAATTAAGATTTTCCTCTTAAAAAAATTGTCATGACAAAAATAATCACATAGCTAAGACCTCTTAACTCAGAATCAGCCTGTAAGATTCAGTTTATTATATTACGCATTATTCACCAGGCTAATGCATTGTAAACATGTGGAAGCCATATTATGTTTATCTTTAACTTTATATATGTTGCTCTTTCCACAACTTCTCTTGTAGCTTTTAATGAAATAATATTTTAACTACTGGTTTTGTATACCAAGTCTGATGTGCCAGACTTGGCCCAAGTCTGATTTGTCAGACTTGGATACAGGACATCAGTCCAAACTTGGTTCAAGCTAGGGCCGTTTGAAAATGTTAAATTTTGCCCAAACCCCAATAGCTGTGGCGCGGGTTTGGCTCATGTTTGGTCCCTCAGCTGATTCTTACCCTGGTATGGTTATCTTATGATATTACTCGAAATTCTAACTAGTTTAAACTGTTTACCAATTTTAAAATTATTTTGTATTTTGGTTTTTTTAAGAGCAAGCTTTTACATGGATCCGCAAATGTGCTTTACATTTCAAGGCGACATACAGTAACTGGGTCTCCGGAATGCTAGTATTAAATGTAATAAAAGGAAAAGATGTAGAATTATTATTGACAAGCACAAAATGTACACACAAAAGTATAGTTTATGAATGTTTACATCCATTTATGGGAACAGGATTACTAACAAGCAACGGTATTTGTTGTATTATTTTAAATGTTTTCCATTTTATTAATAAACTAGAACATTGTAGGTAAAAAGTGGCAACAACGGCGAAAAATTTTAACACCCGCATTTCATTTCAACATTTTACATCAACAATTTCATAAGATTTTTCAAGATGAGACTTTACAATTTGTTAAAAATATAAAGGAACAAGAAAATAAAATTATTAATTTGCAATCAGCTATTTCTAGATATACATTGAATTCAATTTGTGGTAAGAGTAAACAATGGATGAGTAAACAATGAAACAATGGATAATTATAACAGTAATATATATATAAAGTAAATTTATTTCAGAAACTGCTATGGGCGTCAAGATAAATGCAATGGATGAACCAGATGAATACCGAGAGAAAATCTACAAAATTGGAGAAATTCTTTTATATCGTTTGATAAGACCTTGGCTACAATCTAATTTTTTGTGTAAAATCACAGGTTATAATACAAAACTAAATAAACTATTAAAACCGGTTCATGGGTTTACGGAAAATGTGATAAAGGAACGAAGGAAGTTATTTGAAGATAAAAAACTTTTGGTAGACAATCAAACAGACGAAAACGTGTAAGTAAAAGTATTTCATTTGTTGAAATTACGCAAATCATTCGTTTGCTATAATTTAGAACCGAACTCTGAATGGCAAAATAAAAACAATGGATTTACAATTCTTTAATTTGATAAATTTTTATTCGTTCGAGTTATTCTAATATTTACAAGTTTAAAGTTATTTCTTTTTTGAACAAATCCACGTGCCTCAAGAATGGCCTGTTTATTACTACCCAAATAATGTTCCATTAGTTCAAATAACTAACATATGGAGTATATATGCTTGCGACTTTTCGAAATTTTGAGAAAAAATTATTTTTTACCTTGACGAGTGGTCATATGAAAGGTGAGATTTTTTATAGCCCAAAACATTTTGTTTTATAATTTTCGAAAATATAGTGTTACATTTTTTCAACCTTACTTCGAATTGGCCTTACTCTCAATTTGATAAACACAATTCCCAAATCTCTTCCGAGTTCGATCACTGATTAGTAAGCAAACACACCAGGTTTTATTAAGTATTCAATACCTTATTTGTTCCACAACAACAGGAAAACAATATTCCTAACTAGAATATTCTTCAATAGCTTAAAAAGCTCCGACGAAATTCCCAGTTCACAGTGTTCAAAATAATACACAAGATATTTCTACTAAATAACACTTAAAACTTTATTTACAAAAAGTAATTTTAAAATAACTTCTATTTACTACTTTTATTTATATCCACGGTACAACATTTTGTTTACAATTAATTTTTATTAAATATCAATTAAATATCGCGGTCTATTTCAATTATAACTTTATGCTATCGCAGGTCTAAAATAAACTAACTAATTTTGCAAGAGGTATTTTCCTTATATGCAATTCTACATAATTTCTCGCATATTCTACGAAAAACTGAGAAAAATCTAGAATAGAAATATACGTAATCATTTTCGAAATATTTTATTTCATGTTGACCCAAGTTCTAAGAAGTGAATGAGACCTTGATTTTATTTTTTAAATATTGTATATCGTATATATTGAAGTTGAATGTTTTGTATTTTATTGCGTTTATGTAGAATCGTAACAATAGTTTTCGACTTATTTTAAAAGATGTGAAATTTTTTCCTGTTCTTCCTCCTTAACTTTGGACATTACTAAAGAAAACATTTGAAAAAATTGACGGTCATAGGAAGCCTTGAACGAAATTTATAGTGGTCGGCTATCCGACTAGCATTATGTAAGGGGTCAGATCTGGAACGGATACCACTTTCCCTACCACTGATAGGAACCGCATCAGGCACTCTGAACTGGGACTGATCAGTAATGTAACGCCTCAAACTATCCAAACCGAATCAAGCATCCCTACTAGAACCGGACCAGGACCGGATCATTTAAAATAGGGAATTTACTACTACATACATTCTAAAATATGTTTTTTTTAGTTATTCCATTTAACCATTGGATTCAAAAACCACTACAATATGTATAATCTTTTTTTGAATAAATAAAACTAATTTTTTTAATTATATCTAGCTATGAAACTAAAAAAACAAGATACGCAATGTTGGATACATTGCTAGCAGCAGAGTCACGAGGCGAAGCAATCGATAAGGAAGGAATACGCGAAGAGGTTGATACATTTATGTTTGAAGGACATGACACGACGGCATGTGGATTAACATTTTTATTGTTTTCGTTGGCTGAAAATCAGCACATACAAACTAAATTATACGAAGAAATTAAAAATTTTAAAACCGCTAAAGATGATTTTACAATGCAAGAACTAAATCAACTTTGCTACTTAGATCGTGTTATAAAAGAAGGATTACGATTATATCCTCCGGTTTCGTTTATGTCAAGATTGATAACAGATGAAATTGAATGGAGTAAATTACATCAGTTAACATCAACTGCATTGATAATACTAATTCATTCGGTTTTTGTTTCAGATAATACACTTCTACCTAAAGATACAATAACTCATATTCATATTTATGATATTCATCATGATCCGCATCAGTATGAAGATCCTGAAACCTTTAATCCGGATCGTTTCTTACCAGAAAACATTACGAAACGAAATACTTATTCTTATATTCCATTTAGTGCTGGACCGCGAAATTGTATTGGACAAAAATTTGCATTACTTGAAATGAAAACTCTTTTAGTAAAAACAATTTTATCTTTTCATTTAGAACCTATAACACATCGTAAAGACTTAATTTTTATAGCGGATTTAGTGCTAAGAACAAAACATCCAATTTATGTAAAATTTAACTTAAGAGAACAATAAATTCAAATGTGCTGAAAACTATATTTTTAAAAAATTAATTAAAACTAACAAATGATTTCGTTTTAATTTATGTATTCATTACCACAACATATTACCAATATTAAATAGAATTTACCTAATTATACTGATCATCGCCGGTCTTACCATACATGTAAGCCACACTGATATTCTCCAAACAGTTGTTCAGCATAAGGATTGATCTTGGCTAGCAAAATGTAGGAAAAGATCTTATATGCTGTGCAGAGGAGTTTATAGTTATCCTTCGTGGACCTGGTGTTGCGTCCTTGTAGACATTTCAGATAGCAATCTCTTTTGTATTGAATAGCGTCAAGGCATGCTTGACCCATCCATGGCTTCTGGTAGTGGTTTTGTGGTCGTCCAAGTATTCCTTTAGCAGCGCTTAAAACAGCATCTTTGAGCAAAAACCATGACTTATCGACGTCTCCATTAATGGTTTCTGATTTATTCAATGTTTCGGCAATATGGATTTGATACCTCTCTTCTGTTTCAGCATTCTTTAATGATGAGATGTTAAAACGTTTCCGTTGATTGAATTTTGGAATGCCTGGATTTGAGAAGTGGAACCTTATCGTAGCACATACAAGGAAGTGGTCACTTCCAATGTATGCACCTCTAAGAGATCGCACATCCAGAAAGCTCGAAAAGAAACGTTCTGTTACTAACACGTGATCAATTTGATTTCGAGTGTTTCCATTCGGTGAGACCCAAGTCTGCTTATGAATCGATCGATGCGGAAAGAAAGTACTGGCAATTATCAAATTATTTGATAATGCAAACTCAGTCATTCTCTCACCATTATCATTCGAATTCAAATGCAGGCTGTAGGGACACACCAGATTTCCATAAGTGATATCTCTTCCAACCTGCCCATTAAAGTCACCGAAGAACCATAATGAAGTCGCGTGTTGGTGTTTGTTTCATAAACTCTTCCAGTGCTATGCAGAAATTATCCTTCTCGTCGACGATCTTAGCTTCAGTAGGTGCATGCACGGCAATGAAAGAAATATTGTTGTATATACCGCGTACACGTAGGTAGCAGATCCTCTCTCACCGGGATTAATTTCATCACGACTTCTTGTATGCGTGCACCAACAAGAAACCCAGTACCAAATTCTCTTCGAGAAGGATGACCACTACAGTATAAAGAGTGACTATCCAAATCTTGTTTTCCGATTATTGGCTGTCTAATTTCTTGCAGAGCAATAATATCCATCCTCTACCTCTCATCCTCTGTTTCTAGACTTATTAGAGCATCAGGAGCGCTCAGGCTGCGCACGTTCCACGTTTCGATTCGGTAGTCTGGTTCTTTTTCACGTCCAGGTAAAATTCTATTTTGAAAGCCGGGTCTATTATTCTTTTTCTGATTTCCAAATTTAACAAATTTTTTTTCCGGGGTTAGGGTTTTAACCTTAGGCCCAACCCAAATTGTGGTGAATGGGTTCGTTCTGCATCTTAAGGTTACCAGAAACAACATTTTTACAAGTTTATATAGCGAGCCGCTTGATCCAAGACAGACGCCCGCTCCAAGCCACCCCTGACATGGAGAGCAGACGCTTGATTCGCATTGGTTTTAAGGCGCAAATTCGCCGTGTGTAGCGTCATTGACTAAGCAGTTTTTACTCTGCTTGCCTCCAATACACCGACCGAGTAACTGCTGCCTCCACATAGTTATGTTCATTTTTAAACACAGGAGCGAGTATCTAGGTTGCTCGGTTATATCATAGATTAAACACTCGGTTACCTCAGTACAACTTCCATAGGCCAATAATTTCAACACACTACCTATCTCTGTTGTGACAAATTAATGTTGTTGTTGTAGCGACGGTGCGGTGCTACTCCTCCGGCTCCATGTCCAGATTCAGGAACTCTGCTACTGCTCTCGGGCGGTACCACAAATCTTTCTTCGTTATTGTTGTTGTAGCGACAGTTTTGGTGCTAGTCCTCCGGCTCCATGTCCAGGTTCAGGAACTCTGCTACTGCCCTTGGGCGGTACCACAAATCTTCCTTCGTCAAGTTTGTTTTATTTTCAGGACAATTAAATAGGTGGTCTACATCGTGTGGCGTGCCCTCACATGCGGGACACTTGTCAATAATTTCAGGATCAATTCTACTCATCTAGTTGTTTAGGATGCGTGACTAACCGGATCTAAGTTGAGCAAGGATGAATCTAGTGCTACGAGGCAATTGGACCTCTTCGGCAGCGACTTTTGGTGGCTTACTATTTAGAACACGATTTGGAATATAGTTCTTTATTGCGTTTTCGACCGTTTTGGTGTGGAGTGTTTTTAAACCAGTTCTATATGTAGATTCGTCGATGTTACCAGAAACCTGGCTATCTCTGATATCTTGCAGAAAGCATCTCGCTGTCTTGCTTATGTCTCTGGGTGGTTCTATTGTAGTTATGGTGTCATTGCAAGGATGTTGCTCTTTGTAACAGGCCAACAGATATTGTTTGGTTAGCTTTTCATTATGTTCACAGACCGGCAATATGTTACTTTCCTCGTATAGGTGATCGCGGTGGGCCATCAGGTGACATCCGGTTGCGGTTCGCAAGGCAGCATTTGGTGTTGTTTGTAACTTATTCCAGTGAGTGTTGGCAACTTGAGGGGTCCATATGGGTGCAGCATAATTTATAATGGGTCTTCCTGTTGCTTTGTACGTTGTTAAGATCGCGTTTTTATCTTTGCCTCATGAACTACGCGCTAGTGCTTTCAATGCGTTATTCCTGTTTTTCAAACTTGAGTTTATTAGTTGTACATGAGCATTAAATTTAAGCAGTGGGTCGAATGTTACACCCAGCAGTCTCGGGTTTTTTACTGTAGGAATAAGTATGTTGTCTATGCAGATGCTTAGTGTTGAATTTACCTCCTTCGTCCATGTGGTGAAAAGTGTAGGGGTGGACTTTTCAGTGGAAAGTTTTAGTTTTCTGGTTTTAAACCAATCATTCAGAGTATTAAAGTAGGTATTCAGGATATTTGTGAGTTGCTGCAGGTTATTTCCCGTTGCAAGCACTGTGCAGTCGTCTGCATATGACGTGATAGTTATTTCTTCTGGTGGAGTAGGCAAGCTGCTTAGGTAGAGATTGAACAATGACGGTGAGAGAACTCCGCCTTGAGGAACTCCTTGTCTTAGCACTCTGATTTTGGACTTGCTGTTACGGAACTCAACATATGTTTGGCGACCTCTGAGGTAATTGCACAACCCGCGCTTCATTAAACCTGACAAGTTAGTATGGAAGATATCATCCAATAGAGCAGCGTGCGACACTGTGTCGAATGCTTTTGACAGGTCAAGTGCGACTAAAATTGTTCTAGCGCATGGTTGTTTTTGATTCAGACCATCACTGATCTGGTTTTGTATTCTGTGTAGCGCGGTGGTTGTACTGTGTGCTCGCCGGAAGCCATGTTGGTGTGGCGCCAAATTACAGGATCTTGTCAGCTGAGGGAGCAGAAGTGCTTCGATGAGTTTTGCGACCGATGAAAGAATGGATATTGGTCTGTAGGACTCTCCCTTTTCTTCCGGTTTTCCTGGTTTCAAAATGGGGCTGATTCTGGCCGTTTTCCAGATATTTGGTATCTGTAGAGTATTTAGAGATGTATTAAGTGTAGTAGTGAGGAAGTTCAAACCTTTGGGTCCAATGCGTTTGAGCATGATGGCTGAGATGCCGTCGGGTCCTATAGCTTTTGATGGCTTAATTTTCCTTATTGCATTCTCCACCTCTTCTTCGAAAAATATAATATCCTCCAAGTTGTCAGTGTTAAGTTTGCGCATGTATCTCAACACTGATCTGGTCTCTTTCTCGTGTTTACGCTGCTTTTCTGTAAACTGAATGTTAAATTTGTTTGCGCATTTCCTGTGGTTTTCAGTGGGGATATCGTCGAAGGAGATCATGCAATTATTTTGTGGTTGTCGAGGATGAGTTAGGCCCTTAATGACCTTCCAAAGACTTTTACTAGTACCCAGGTTTGATTCTCTCACTAACTCTCTCCATTTGTTTCTTTTATGGTCCGTGACCAGTTTGTTAATTTGCTTGTTCAGGTCCGGGATTCTGGAGTCGGCTGGATCTGGTTTACGGATGTCATCTCTTTTATTAGAAAGCACACACGCTTCATGTGGAAAGTTTGGTTTTATTTTTTGGATTCTGCCAGCTGGTATGTAGCGAGCTCTTGCCTTATTAAAAATTTCCCTGAATTGTTTTTCCCCAGAGAGGGCGTCAAGTGGTAAAAATTGCTTACTGAATTCAAGTTCGGTAAAATTTGTAAAGTTTTCCCAGTCAGCTTTGTTAAAATTAATATATGTCTTTTTCTCGGAACTTATTTGATTTATGCAACGGTTTAAGGTGATTATGATCGGCACGTGGTCTGAACCCAATGCAATTTCAGTTCTCCATTCTGCAACTGGCATTAGTGACATACTGGCAAGGGAGATATCTGGAGAAGAGTATGAGTTGTTTGTTACCCTTGTCGGTTGTGGTTCGTTGAGGACTCCAAAATTGGAGCCGTCAATTTGATCAGCAATGCTTTCACCTCGTGGATCAGTGTTTAGATGTGAGTGCCATAGATCATGGTGCGCGTTCACATCTCCGAGAATTAGACTGTCTTTGGTATAAAATAAATGTCCTATGGACGGTTCATAACCTATATCACAGCTGCTTACTGGTGGAATATAAATATTGACTAGTGTTATTTCCGTATTTCCGGATTTTATTATAATTCCTTGTTGTTCTAGGTGTTTGTCAGTTCCCGGTACTGCAGGTAGTGTGGTTGTACGGTAAATAACACTTTTGTGAATGATAAAGGCAAGACCACCACCTTTGTCTTTCTCTCTATCCTATAGATCTAACATTTAATTTTGTTTCTTGGAGAAACGTGACTAGAATATTGTTATTGCACATAAAGTTTATTATATTGTCGATCTTATTCGTGAGACCGTTGCAATTTAGATGCATAATTTTTACATTACTCGGAGTTTCCGGTAGCGTGTTCATTCGTAATGTGTTTTGTTGTGGACTCGTGTTGGTATTTTGACTTGATGCTTGACAACATGGCGCTATGTAGTTCTTGGTCCATTGCTTATGTGTGACAAGACCTGAGCAGTTCCTGAGGTGGCACCATTCCTTGCAGGTATTACACTGGATAGATATTGTGTTTGCTCTTAAGATGTTTTTACATATTGTACAGTGCCATGTTTTAGATGGTCCCGGATTTGTTTCAATACCAGCCATGACGAGGAGTATTTGAAGCAGTGAGGCCAGTGACAGCTGCTTCTTTACCAAAAAAATGGAGCGTCGGATTTGCACCTTCCGTCGAAATGGTTGTGATGGCCCTTGGTCGGAATTGTGTTCCGAGTGCTTCTGGGGCGTGGACCCGTCCATCTTGAGAAGCTAACAACATTTCGTCTTAGGGCATCGTGTTTCTCATATACATGAAACGAATCTTTCTTCGTCAAGTTGGTTGGTTTTCCTAGACAATTAAATGGGTGGTCTGCATCATGCGGCGTGCCCTCACATATGGGACACTTGTCAACAATGTTATGGTCAATTCTATTTTTTCACTCAAATTGTTCACTCCATACCAATTGCTCCATGTTTATAAGTCCTATATACGTCCCTGTATGGAGTACTGTTGTCAAGTTTGGGGTGCTGCTTCTGTTTCCATCTTGGCCCTCTTGGATTCTGTTCAAAAACGGGTTATACGAATTGTGAGTGATCGAACTTTGACATCAAAACTTGATTCCCTACTACATCGTCGCACTGTTGCTGACCTCGTTGTTTTTTACAAATATCGTCATCAACAGTGCTCAGATGAAATCAGCTGCATTATGCCTCAAACTTATTCTTACTCCCGTTTCACTCGACAATCGGCTACCGCAACCAGTCAAACGGTCGAGATCCCACGCTGTCATACTGGCAGATCGCAGAAAGACTTCTTTATCCGAACTGCATACAAATGGAATAGTTTACCGGAATCTTTAGTCTCAGGTGACTTCAACCAGCAGAGGTTTAAAAAAAGCGTTCATCATGACCTTAGAACGCCAGTTGTTGTGGGACCTAGGTCTTAAAAGGTATTTATGTGTTGTTGTGACACATATTGTAAACCCTATAACACAACACATTTTATTCAAAAAAAAAAATAATATAATTATTTAAGATGCGTGACCAGCCGGATCTTAGCTGCGCTAGAGTGGATGGTGCTGCGCGGTAGTTTGACCTCTTCCGCAGCGACTTGTGGCGGCTTACTCTTGAGAACTCGATTTGGAGCGTAGTTCTTTATTGTGTCCTCAACAACTTTCGTTTGGATCTTTTTTAAGCCCGTTTTATACGTAAGCTCATCAATGTTATCTGGTATATCGTTTCTGACATCACTTAGGAAGCATTTCGCAGTACGCCTTATGTCTCTAGGTGGTGTAGTTGTGGATAAGGTGTCGTTGCAGGGATGTTGCTCTTTGTGACAGGCCCATAGATATTGTTTGGTGAGCATTTCATTATGTTGACGAACCGGCAATATGTTACATTCTTGGTGCAGGTGATCTCGGTGAGCCATCAAATGACATCCGGTTGCTGTTCGCAACGCTGCGTTTTGTGTTACTTGTAACTTATTCCAGTGGGTGTCAGCGACTTGAGGTGTCCATATGGGTGCAGCATAATTCAAAATAGGTCTTCCTATTGCTTTATATGTTGTTATAGTTGTTTCTTTACCTTTCCCCCATGAACTGCCAGCCATTGCTTTCATAGCATTGGCTTCTCAAGATGGACGGGTCTACGCCACAGAAGTACTCGGAACGCAGTTCCGACCAAGGACCATCACAACAATTTCGACGAAAGGTGTGACAAATTAATACAATTGTTTAATGGCTCGACAATTATTGATTCCTCTTCTTTAATGTAGGACGTCTGCGTTCCAACCTTCTTGACCGCTTCAACTTTTTTCGCCACTGAATAAGTATTATAGCGTTAAACATATTTTTGTAAATTATTTAGTATTATTTTTAAAGAATGGAATTGCATTCTACGTTTAATATCGCATTTAGAAAGTAAATTTGTTGACTATTATCGGGTAATCTCAATTCAGTAATTAAACTTTTAACAAAGTGTATTTTTTTCTAGTTCGGACACGCTTTAAACCTCATTTTCAAATTCAAGTTTGCGGTTAGTCATTGTTTATGTTCATCAAATACCTAAACTGTACAACTATACACAATTTTACTATAAATGTTTAAGTTAATTTACTCTATCATTCAGCATTTTCGTTATAAGGTAAGCGTTTGAATTTCTTTATATTTTAAGTCAATTGATTGTGCCTGTGCGACTTAAAAAATATATTTCGTATTTTTAGCATGGGAGGATGCTTTCAAAGTCATTTTATACACAGATGTCACTTTAAATGACATCGAAGTCGCCTCAATTTTTCATGTAACAATAATTTTTTTAAACGTCTTTAATTGTTTTTGTGGAATTGAAGAACGAAAATGCAATTTTTTTTTAGATTTGTAGGCTGGGGCCGTTACCTTTTTGAGATGAAAAAATTAGTAGCAGGTAACGGCCGGCTGGAATATATAGTTGAGGTCATAAACAATGAAAAAAAAAACTTTCGAACTTGAGATGAAGGGAAGTAGTGAAATGGGGTGATGTGTAAGGGGAGAAAACTGTTTTCCGTTATTTGTAACGAAACGAGGCCTCTTAGAGAAAAGTGTTTCATACAAAAGTTGTAGATAATAAAAAAATCTAAAACTTTAGTGATCACATTTTTCGACATTACCTCAAAGTTTGCGAGAAAACGATGCAAAACCGATTTTTCTGTTTTTTATTTTTTTTTCGCGTGAAAATTATTTAATTTTAATGAAACTTTGTGAAAGTACGTAATTATTTGCGCACAATAAGCATGAATTTTTTCAATTATGTAAAATAAATATTTTTCGAGATTTTACCATTTTTCCGAAAAAACACCCCTATCTTCGGCGAACAACTTTATTCATGTTTTTCTGGATTTTGGTGTTGTTCTAGTGCTTACTTTTTTTGTCAAGATGTCTACTCTCAAATGGTATATCGATTTCAATGATTTATTGTTATTTAGCAGCTTAAAATTGAGAAAAACCGAAAAAAAAAATTTCGAATCTCGAACTTGTCGATTTTTTTAATTTTTTTCAATTTTTTAGCATATTTATGTTAATAGTTCATAATATTTTAAAGAAAAAACTTTCTTTGGTATAAAATAAATAAAGTTGAATGAATTTACTTATTGGAAACAACGCTTAAATTGAATAAAGTAAAAACTAAAAAAATGCTGTTACGTACGTATTCAAACAGAAAAAAATTTACAAAGTTTAAAATTTAACAGCATACTATAGGGTTGCCACGTGTCCTACTTTCGGTAGGACAGTCCTACTTTGGAGCAAGAATGTCCTACGTCCTCCTTTACTATGAAAATGTCCTACTTTAGGCAAACTGTAATACAATATCTTACACTGTAAAAAATAGATTTTTTTTCTACCTATTTCTCTCAATAAACGCGCTAGCAAAATAAGTAATTGTTATTGCACCTTTACTTATATTAAAATTGTAACTCATTATTTAACTTTATGTCGAAAGGTTAGTAACAATAGCAAATAATTTACATTGCTGACATATGTGAATATCTATGCTTTATTGCACGATTTATTCAGGTGGTAAACCACCATTGTTTAAATTTTGAAATAAACCCACCGTTAAACCTCTGTTTTTTTAAATAACTTTTGTTACAAAGTACCTGTTCTTAGAATTAATAATAAAATAAAATGACTGAACCGAATTTTGTTATAAAGTAAAACCTTTGGCTACAGAACTACAGTGAAAGTTCGAGATTCGAAAATTTTTTTTTTCGGTTTTTCTCAATTTTAAGCTGCTAAATAACAATAAATCATTAAAATCGATATACCATTTGAGAGTAGACATCTTGACAAAAAAAGTAAGCACTAGAACAACATCAAAATCCAGAAAAACATCAATAAAGTTGTTCGCCGGAGATAGGGTTGTTTTTTCGGAAAAATGGTAAAATCTCAAAAAATATTTATTTTACATAATTGAAAAAATTCATGCTTATTATGCGCAAATAATTACGTACTTTCACAAAGTTTCATTAAAATTAAATAATTTTCACGCAAAAAAAAATAAAAAACAGAAAAATCGGTTTTGCATCATTTTCTCGCAAACTTTGAGGTAATGTCGAAAAATGTGTTCACTAAAGTTTTAGATTTTTTTATTATCTACAACTTTTGTATGGAACACTTTTCTCTAGGAGGCCTCGTTTCGTTACAAATAACGAAAAACTGTTTTCTCCCCTTACACAGCACCCCATTTCACTACTTCCCTGCATCTCAAGTTCGAAAGTTTTTTTTTTCATTGTTTATGACTGTGGCGAACATCAAAACTAAAATCATTTCTCAAAAAAATTTAAAGCTTAGCAGGCGATGATTTCGTTAACATTTATTAAAAAAACATATTTTTATTATTCAGATTTTTTTTTTCTCCAAATTCTTATTTTTCGGCTTTCAAGCCCCGTTAACTCCTGCTAGTGCGACCACTTTTTTGAATTTTTTGTTTTGTTTAATAATCGATATCATGGGCCGAAGTTTAAGATCTCCTTCCTTCGTAAGACCCATTACACTCTCCTTAAATTATTGGGCCGAAGCTTCACAACTCTTTCCTTCGTAAGACCCACTTAAATCTCCGTTACTCATGGGCCGAAGTCTAACACCTTCTTCCTTCGTAAGACCCGCTCCAATCTCATTAACTTATGGGCCGAAACAAATTTTTCGAATATTCTAATTTTTTTAATTTCTAGCCCTAACGTTACCCGTTACCATAACATGAACATCTCCTAACGTTAACCACCTATCTGTTGACAAAACAGGTATGGTCCTTATAGATATATAAATCAAATTTCATCTAATTAAGCAGAACTTCCAAATATCTGATCTGAAAGGAATATTCCCAACGTTACCCATATGTTTTTACAACATGAACATCTTTTGACGTTAACCATTTACCTGTTGACGAACAGGTATGGTCTTCACGGATATTTAGAACGACAATTCGTCATAAATCAGATATTACTTCTCACAGTTATCTTTTTCTATGGAACACGTCTCCAGGGTAAACATTGGTCTCAGTCAACTTTGTATTGTCAGACTTTACCATACTTGTGTTACCATATGCACTCCTTTGCTGACGCTAAATTTCTGCTTATTCTTGCTTTTAACAGCTACTTTTCGAAAAATGAACTAATATTCACGTTTGTACATGCTAGTATCGTCTCAGTCAACTTGATCTGAGAGACATTCAGCATCACCGACGTTACTTTTCTGCTTCTCGTATTTTAAACGAACCTTTTAACCTATGGTACACATCTCCACAAATATTGGTCTCAGGCAACTCAGCTCTGTCAGACCTATATCTCCACTTGTGTTACCATAACTCCATAAATGTTCGTTTCTTTTTTTGCAGAACTCCAATTTGTAAGACACATACTTTTTTTCTCCATCAAATGGTATCGATTACTAAATAACGCTCTCGCTTAACACAATCTCTCCTAACACATTAGTTTTTAACTCTCTCCTAACCCAATTTCTCCAAACTTCTTCTTATTCGCTACAACTACTTAAGCAAAAATCTTTCCTTCTTTCCTCCTCAACTAAACTTAATTTCTTTATTTATATCGTTCCATCTTCGATGGTACTAGGGGGAGAGTGTTGTGGCGAACATCAAAACTAAAATCATTTCTCAAAAAAATTTAAAGCTTAGCAGGCGATGATTTCGTTAACATTTATTAAAAAAACATATTTTTATTATTCAGATTTTGTTTTTTCCAAATTGTTTAAGTTCTTATTTTTCGTGTTAAATTAAAAATGTAATTCTCTAATAAATTATATTGCATCGCCTCGCCAATTTGATAAATACAATAAGGCAAAATTTATGTAACTTGTATATAAGCTATTTCCTATAAATACAATTAAACTCTGCAATGTTATTATGTTTTGAGGGAATCTAATTTATATTCGTGCTACTTAATAATGGTTCAAGACCATTAGTGAATGTGGAAGCTACTGCACCTGAAGATTTTGGAAATAAATTTAATTCATCACATGGTTGATACAACAACATTTTTTCTGCTGCCTTTTGTGTTAACTTTACGTGGACATTATAATTGTTAAATCATAATGAAGATTCAGCTTAATCAACACATTCAAAGTAACTCATTATATTGGATACAACATCTCCAACAACATCTCGTATCATCATTTTCATCTCCTGGAAAATTCAACGCCACTAGCAGCCAATCTCTATATTAAAATTTACCTCCACTCAACGCAGTAACATCTAAAATGACCTCAACTATATATTGCAACCGTCCGTTACCTGCTACTAATTTTTTTTTCTAGTGATTTTTAGCTTGTATTATTCATTTCTGAACTTTAATAAATTAAAGTGTGTTGGCCGTATTTCATAAAACTTTTAAATAAAACTATATTCTCCGATACCATAACGAAAACTGATTTATTTTTCTTACTTTTTGTTACAAACATTTTGACATTCCATCTTCTTCTAGAAAAATAGAACTTAGCGGATAATATTGATAAATAAAGATCGGTTTTTTTCATTTAAGTTCCCGGCGCGACATCTCGGAACAAACGCGGTAATTATTATTTAAATTTATTAATAAAATTCATAACAGTTCGGCCTTCCTGACCCATAATCGTCCTCGATTATATTGAATCAATTTACCCGCTAAATCTGTACATGATTAAATTTGTATTTAAGTTTATAAATCTGTATTTTCAAAAGAAATGTATTAAAGTTAATGAAAATGATCTTAACCTACATATAAAATATTAATTAAAAGGAACAAACACATTTTTTTGTGTATAAGCGCAAGGTAATTGAGTTCAATCGCACAAATAAAATAAAACAAAACTCTGATGAACTCACAACTTCATCCATGGTTTCATATGTGACGCTTCAATGACACCTAAATACGGAATTTGGGTCAGTTGAAATCCTTCTACGTCTTCGACTAAATATCGATTATTTTGCAATACTTTCTTAATTCTATAAGGGCCTTTAAATTTTGGCACTAACTTTTTCTTGACTCCCGGAGTGTTTACATAATTTGTGATCATAACATATTGTCCTACACTATATATATACGGGGCTTTATGGCGTTTGTCGTAATATAATTTCGAATAAGTCTGCTGTCGTTCAATATTATCTACCGCCTTCTGCCTTATTTCCTCTAGCGTATTTTCATCGTGTCTTTCTAAAACCTCTTTTAAATGATCAATATGTTCTCCCCTCTGCTCAACACCAAATAACAATTTACTTGGACATTCGCCAGTTGTTTGATTTGGGGTATTATTTATTGCATATTCTAATTTATGTAATACTTGTGACCAATTTGCATGTGGCTCAACCTCTGACAATTTTGCTAACATGGGAGTAATAGTCCGATTCACTCTCTCTACTTGACCATTTGCCTGAGGTGAACCTGTAGCAATTTTAATGTGTTTTATATTGGCTTCTACAAGAAATTTACTAAATTCTGTGGATTTCAAACTACTACCCCTATCAGATACAATAATTTTCGGTCGACTATATTCCAAAAAATAAGACTTGAGACATTTTATAGCTTCTTTGGAATTTGTAGTTTTTACTGCGTATAACTTAACGAATTTTGTAAATCCGTCAATTATTAAAAATATGTATTTCTTTTTATCATAAGTAGTTGTTAACGGCCCGAAATGGTCAATATGCAACATTTGAAACGGAATATTCCCTTTTGGTATGTTATTTAAAAAACCTTCCACTTTTCCAGTTTTTGCGTTAAAGGCTAAACACTTCAAACAATTTGCAATAAAATCTTTAACTTTTTGTTTCATATTTGGAAACCAATAGGATTTACATAACACAAAGTAGCACTTTTCTACCCCTAAATGGCAGATTTGCTCGTGGCAATTTCTTATTACCTGTGTTTCCATTTCTTCTGGAACATAAAATAAAATTTGACCATTTTTTTTTCGGTAAACTAAACCGTCTCTCAATTCAAATAAAGAGTGTTCCCTATTGCATAATTCTTCCGAAAGTTTTTGTATCTCTGGGTCTCGACCTTGACATATAGACAAATTTTGTTCAAAAGTATTCTCAACCAGTATTAAAATATTGATGTTTCTGCTCAGAGCATCAACATGTCCCATACGATTACCGGAACGGTGTTCGGTTTCGTATTCATAATTTTGCAGCTCTAACGTCCAACGAGCAATTCTAGGATTTACATCCTTTTTATTCAATGTTAAAACTAAAGAATTGCAATCCGTAACGATTTTAAATTTTTTCCCCATTAGATACATTCTAAAACGTCTCAGGGCATAAATTATTGCTAATGTTTCCAACTCATAGGAATGATAACGACTTTCAGTTGAAGTAGTCCTTTTTGAGAAATAAAAAACTGGGTGAAAACGATTATCACTCTTCCTCTGCATTAATATCGCACCGTAACCATGACTACTTGCATCGCAATGCAGCTCGGTATCGTCGTTTGGAGAATAATTTGCCAATATTGGAGATTCAATAAGTTTTGATTTTAGTATATCGTAAGAATTAATCTCTGCTTCGCCAAATTTAAATTTAGTGTCCTTTCTGACTAAATCATACAAAGGCTTGGCAATTAAAGCGAAGTCCTTAACAAATTTTCTAAAATATGAACATAGTCCTAGAAAACTATGAACATCTTTGGTTGACTTTGGAATCGGAAACTGTGATATGGCTTCTAAATTATTTTTATTCGGTCTAATTCCATCGTTAGAGATTACATAGCCTAAGTACACTATCTCTTCCCATAAAAACTTACATTTGTCGAGTCGTAATTGTAATGAATTCTTATTTAGAATATCAAGAACCTCTCTTAATATTTGTACATGTTCCTCAATCGTAAAACTTACAATAAGAATATCATCCATATATATTAATATTTTGCCGCTTGTGATTAAATCTTTAAAACATTTGTGTAAATACCTAGAAAACACAGAGGGTGCATTTTTCAGACCGAAAGGCATTTTAGTAAATTCCCACTGTCCTAATGGGAAAGGTAAAACAAAAGAAGTGTACTTAATAGATTCCTCCGCCATGCTAACGTGATAAAACCCATTTCTCAAATCCAGGGTACTAAAATATTTCTTTCCCTCTAATTGGGCTAAATGATCCTCAATAACGGGTAAGGGAAAATTATCCTTCGTCGTAATCTTATTGAGACTCCTAAAATCTACGCATAATCTATGTTCATCATTCTTTTTTTTCACTAAAACAATAGGAGAACAGTACGGTGATTCGCTTGGCCTAATCTTTCCTTCTTTGTGCAAATCATCTACAATTTTTGATACTACTTCCCGTTCGCAAAAAGATAAACGTCGTGGCGCACATCTAAATTCAACATCATTTGTTAAAGTTATTTTCATTTCAAACGGTTGTTCTGAATTATCTGTACGCTTTTCATTCTTAAAATAATCTGAAATTAATGAATTTACATTTTGTTTCACCTTATAATCTAAATTTTCATTAATATTTAATTCAAAATTTTCTTCTTCGTCACAATTTATAGCAAAAATATTATTTTCAAAGTTTACAAAAGAATCAGATAAATTATTATTATCTACATAACTAGTTTCGGGTTTTAAAATATTTACATAATGGTTCTCAGTATTTTCAAAATTTGATAAATTATGATTAACAATTTCTGACTTGTTAAGTTTTAATTCAAAATTATTTTCCTGGAAAACGTTTCCACCTTTTGATAAATATATATTATTTTGATCCATAAACTCTTTACCTAAAACACAATCTGTCTGCATTGTATTGTTAGGAACTATTAAAAATTTACATAAAATTTTATTGCCCAAAAATTCAATATTAAGGTGTAAGCTATTTAATACAATCAATTTTGAGAAATTAAGACCACTATAATTACTGTTTAAAGTTACTGGATGTGCAGATTCCACAATATGTTTTGGGAAAAAACTTTTCTTTAATAAAATTTATAGGGCTGCCCGTATCCAAAAATACATTAATTGAAAAATTTAAACTCATACCTTGACCAGTGTATAATATTTTTGCGACTCCATTTTCCTCTATTCGACTCGATACTGCGTTTGCTGAATTTTGATTCACCAAAATTATATCTGTTTTCCGTTTTGAACAGGTTTGCGAAAAATGTCCCAGTTCCCCGCACACATAACAACTGCCTCGTTCCCTTTTAGGTTTCCGACACTCGCTCGAAAAATGACCGACCCGATTACAATTATAACATTTTGTAGTTGATTTCAGGTTAACATTAGAATTTCCATGAAAATTAATTTTTGCCACATCGGATTTAATAAAATTTTGCTTCGGCGTTTGATTTTCGTACTTCGACTTTACTTTTACCTTCACAATTTCTGCAAATGCTTCTACGAGCTCACTTGTTGTAGCAAATCTTTGTATTCTTGCTTGAATTTCCAAGTTTGAATCCTCCATTCCTTCGATAACATATTCTAGAAGTTCATCATCCGCCATATTTACTTTGTTTGCTAAAATTATTTTTTCGTGAAAATATGTGATGAAATTTTCTCCGTCCCTCCATTTTCGTTCTTCAAATTTTCGCCTGATTGAAATTTTTGTTTGTTTGAGGTTAAAAAACCTATTCAACTGTTCCAAAATTTCAGTTGAACTTAAGGTTATATTAGGTGGTTTTGAATAAAACCATTCGCCTGCCTTCCCCACTAATTTTTTAACCAATGCCAATTTCATTACATTTTCACTAACACAGTATGTGTTTCTAATAACATTGAATTGTGAGGCCCAGTTATCGAATTCACCTTCAGATCCGGAAAAATCTGCAAGCAGATCGCAAACATCTCTTACACCGAGGTTTAACATTTCGGTTTCAACATGTAATTCCGATTTTTTCGAACCTTTTGACTTTAATTTTTCGTTTTCCATCTCCAACCTTTCTAGTCTTATGCGGAGCGCAACCAACTCGTCATTCTCTTTATCCAACCATTCTACTCCGCCTTCAGACATAACTTCCTCGTTATTTGAACACGTGAGTCGATTCACCAAAACATGTTTTACTCCATGTGTTGGTAATTTGCGTTTTTGCAATTTTTTCCTCAACTCCTTAACACTTAAATTGTTTATGTTTTCGTCACACATTTTCTTAAAAATTAATATATCTTTTTATTGTAATTATATAATTGTTCACTAAGAATAAAGCTTAAACTTTTCTTTTCTTAAAAATTTTCTAAACACGTGTTTTCATAAAAAGTTTTCTTTCAAAATGTTTCCATAAAACATAATTATATTTTTACATGAGTTTTCACATAACATAACATAAATTTTCACGTAAATCTTCACATAAATTTTCACATAAATTTTCACTAAGTTTTCGCATAAATTTTCAGTAAGAATGGTTTACCACCCCACACCTGATTTTCTGTTGGCCGTATTTCATAAAAGTTTTAAATAAAACTATATTCTCCGATACCATAACGAAAACTGATTTATTTTTCTTACTTTTTGTTACAAACATTTTGACATTCCATCTTCTTCTAGAAAAATAGAACTTAGCGGATAATATTGATAAATAAAGATCGGTTTTTTTCATTTAAGTTCCCGGCGTGACATCTCGGAACAAACGCGGTAATTATTATTTAAATTTATTAATAAAATTCATAACAAGTGTATGTATTAATTGTTGATTATGATATGATTATGTTTAGTATAGCATTATAAAGTACTAAGCCAAGGAAAACGTAGTCAACGTAGACGTTTGGTTCTCGTAAGAGCTTCTTTCAAAAAGACGTTATAGAATAAAATTTATAAGTATTTTATGCTGTTCAAGAACAGTGGCAGGGCTGGTTTAAATCTAGTTTGAACTTCTCTGGGTTGTAATTTTCATTTTAAAAACTATAACGCTAATATCAAATATAAAATTGACAGTAGGATATTTTGATATATCACTTTTATTCTAGTGTCAACTTAGGTTTGGTTTCCCACCGAAACGTTATTTTAATATAATATGAACGGTGAGAAATCAAACAAATATCAAATTTTTGCTATACTACATAGTAAATTTCTGATGTGGGAAGCTACCTAGTATGAGTTTTGTGATTTTTAACTCATTGTGTTAGAAAAGGGAAAAGAAAACCACATAACTGTCACGTTTTGCGGTCGTTCCGAGAACTAAGCTTCAGAAATAATATTACGTTAATTTCGTCCTAAAATGAAATTTAAATATATAATTTCTATTTAAATACAAAAAATTACACTAATTTAAAAACAATTTATGCTTTGACTTATATTAATATTTTCATTCAAAAACAAACCAAAAATACAAGAAAAATGCAACAATAATTATTTCTAACAAATCAAAAATAACGTAGACTTATGTTTTCGTGAAATATGATTGATAAACCATGCCTAAGCCAGTTGCTGCGAACCATACAAAACAACTCCACCATGTTGCAAAGCCAAAAAGTCCGCGATAAACATCTACAGTAAAAACGGCTTTTAAATGTTGTAACGATGCGGTAAAATCAGCTGCTGAGAAGCCCATTGAGTTTTCATCAATATTACTTTCTACTGAATTCTCGATCGGAGAATCTATATCTAAACATTCTTCTAACACATTTGTGCTGGAAAAATTTAACCATGTAAAATTTCCCAAAGTTTTATACATCAGTGTTAAGTAAAGGCATAATAATATTGGTGCTATGCATTGTAATGCAACCACACATAAGTAATAAAATATCGATGCTATTTTACGTTGTAGTTCAACGTTTGTTATTCTACCAGCTTCTTTTTTCTGCTCTTCAATTCGATTAAATGCTAAATTTAAATATGATTGTAAATATATAGGCAATAATGCCAGACGTAGTAAAACGGTGAGAATAACGAAAATAAGCCTGGCGGTTTCAAAAACATCTGCTGTTAATCTAAACACAAGAAAAAAGTTAATGTATTAATTTATTTTATATAACAACTTGAACTTACAATGGTTGGTCCATTCCAGAAAACACTCGAACTGTTAAATAATCTCGACTTATTGGTTTAATCCATAAAATAACTAGGATAAACGGAAGCACAAAACTTAAATTCAATAACACTAACAGTTTTTTGTTTCCCTGATAATATTTTAGACTATCCCAATGCATTCGTGACATTCTTAGTCCGGGAAAGGTAAATACACATCCTAATAATCCACACGAAACAGCAATGAAAAATTTTACGATTATTTTCGACGCTGGTCCCCTAAAATTTAAAACCATTTTCGATAAAACAGTTTAGAGAATAAACGAACAAAATACTCACGAAGACGCTATGCCTTGTTTTTCTAAGAATACAGTTGCACTTGAATTGAAACTAGAATATGCCTTCTCTAAGCCGGTTTCCAGCGTAGTTTCTGGTAAAATTAAAATCATCATTGCTATTAAAAAATATGTTGCACCAGTTACGATACATGTCGAACGTTCACCAATTGATTCCTCATTTTGAAAATATTGCACCGTTAATGTTATCAGTAGCTTACTAAAATACAATTCAATTCAATTATAAATTCAAAAATATTTCTAGAATATATATGGATCCTTACAAGGATAACAACACAACCAAAAAACACCAAATCATACTTAAATTCACTTCGTCTTTTAACGGAAATATGCTATTGTAGATTTCAGATAAAACATAAACAATTCCTGCATACAAACTAAAATCTACCAACCATTGATATTCTGTGTAATATCGTAGTTGAACTACATCTATTGGTAGAATTTTAGAAGTTTCTAAATGTATATCTAAATTTCGAGGAACATGAAATGTTTCTAACTTATTTTGATCATATCCGCTTTTAAATTTTCCATCGTTTTTTGATTTCGTTTTTGGAACCCCTAATAATAAAAAAGAAATTACAGGACAATTTTTCCTAATAAATTATATTGAAACAGCACCTGCTAATATTCTTAAATCACTGTCGGTTGGATGGAGATAACGAATTAACCCGGTTGAACATAGTAACCATTTAGCTAACGAAAAACATGGACTCAATTTTTGAATAATACTAACCATTACCAATGTTATAACTAACTGAGCCCCTAGAAGAGCCTAAAAATATAAAGTTATATAATATTATCTTACTTTTTTATTCAGGAAATTGGATTATGGTTAAAATAAGACACTTTCATAATGTTTATTAATGCTTTTTGCTATAGTCTATTTATAGATTCAAAATAATTTTATCTAGAATATTTATAAATTAAAAAATAAACTCTAAACATACCATATTTTAAACTTTACAATAACCTAATTATCACTTTAAACTGTTAATTAAAACCATTTCCTGATTTTCTTTTACATGAGAACAAAATATACAAAAAAATAATTGCACCATAAATATTCGGATATTTTGACAGAAAGTACACAGAATTGTCAGAAATTATCTACACTGTTAAATTAATTTCGTAATAGAGCGATTTTTCTGTTCTGGTTTCCACCGCAATGGCGCTTCAAATGTGGATGAGAAAAAAATTAGATACAAACATGATTATATTTTAAAAATTATCAGTTATAATTTCTCAAGGGCGGTGATAATTCGAAATAATTTTTGCCAAAAATTTCGAAAGCAAGTTGATTGGTGAAAAATTTTGAACATTTCTGGCACGATGTGGAAAACGCTTAGAGTATGAACCTTAAACTTCTGTTTATTAATATATCTGCAGTTCACGTTCGTAAATCTCTATTATATTTATCTTAGCCACGTTCCTTTAACTGAAGTAACTGAATTATCTGAAAATTTATATGCAATTGTTTTTTTTGCCAGTAAATTCGGATATTTCAGTCAAATCGAACGCTTATAAGAATTATTTAGTAAATTAAAACAAATATTTTGTAATCAATATATATGTTATAGGCCGAAGTCTTGACAGGCCTAAGATTATTAATGTTATTAAATATTTCTCTGAATATTTTTAATAAAATTAACAACTGCTGTTTCTTAAAATTATTTTTGAAATATCGACTGTGGTCCCATCTCGTTTTAATTACCCGAATCGAAAAATAATCAATAAACATAACTTCATAAATGACGTATGACGTCAAACATACACAACTTATTCCAACATTTTAACTTATTTTTTTGTAGTTTAAGATAAATTCAGTATTAATAAAATATAGAATACATAAAAATTTGTGGTACTTATTTTAACATAATGAACGAATATTACGAAAACGATAATAATGATCTAGAAGATTTTGAAATAAGTTTAGTTGATAGAGAACCAGCTGGTGAAAGATGTGATCCAGTAGGTGCTGCTAATGATCATGATACTGATATAACATCTGGAGAATTTTACGATGAATTAAATATCACGTAAATATATTGAAGTATTATCACTCTTAAATAATCATTTTAATTTTCATTTTAATAGATATCAAAATTTAGAGTTTAATCGAATAAAAAGTTTAGAAGAAGAGCAAGAAATTCTTACATCTTCCCTTCTTGCATTAACATCGCATTTTGCTCAGGTACAATTTCGTTTACGGCAAATTGTAGATGCACCACGACATGAACGTGATATTTTACTAAAAAATTTAGAGGAATTTGCATTTCGCGGAATTCCAGATATAAATCATATACACAAAATTGATTTTAATGGTGATAATATAATAAATTTGATTGAGAATCAACGTTCTAGACAACATGAACTAATTGAACAATTAAAAATGCAATTGAATGATTTGGAGAAATATGCATATGAAAATGGTGATATTGTTTTACCACAATCGATATTGATTGAAAAACAAAAAATTATAATAAGTGAGTTAAAAAATAAACTGAATTTAAATTTTGATGAAATTGATATTAGAAAACTTTCAACGGATACGATCAAGAAAAATTTTGATACAGCAATTGGAGAGATTGTAAATCCGTTAAAAATGAAAGAACAATTGGTGACTCAATTGAAAACCCAAATTATTGATTTAGAACGTTTTATTGCATTTTTACAAGACGAAACAAATAAATTTCCATACAACATTCAAAACCCAGTTGTTAAAAATATTGAAAATGATTCTTTCGAGAAATGCAAATGTTCAACAAGTCAAGACAAACGATTTAAAATGAATCAAAACGAGGATGAAAAGTTAAAAAAATGTCAATTGTAAGTATAAAATGGAATCAATTTTGTAAGTTGTTTGTAATTTATAATTTTTTGTTCTTAGAAAAGAAAACGATCACTATTCATCTTCTGCAAAGTGTTTGAATAAATTGAAAAATAATAAGTCTACCGTTATAAATCAACAGGCAACATCTACTAACAACTCAGACAACTTAAATAATCATGCTTTTAGTATTTTATCAAAAGCCTCAACATTGCTACAAATTTTTGCGATGACACAATTTGGCTGTGGTAGTCGTGATAATTTTCAAAGAAATACAATGAAAAAAACAACAAAAGGAAATCATTGGGGTGATATTCGTGCTAAGCTAGAAATTGATATACAGGAAATTATTTCAATACAACATGAAATCAATTTAATTCGAAAATCTCAAAATAGTAAAAAAGATGAACGACAAGACAATGATATAGAAAATATACATTTAATAAGTTGTGAGCTGACATCGATGGTCAGAAAAAAGTTTTCAATGACACTGAAAAAATTAATACAACATGGCTTGTTAAACAGTAATGAAACGACCAGTATTGTTCCATTTATTGGTTGTTTCACATCCCATATGTCAACAAATCGATATAATAATAAGAAAGAATATTACCCAGATAATCCTGATTTAAATAACAGTGATGATGAAGATTTTTTTCGGGATTATAATAATGTACAAACTATTATGCATCCGTGGGAATTAATATTGGAATATTATGGGTTGAAAAATGGCGATAAATATAATGAAACTCCGGCTCGCAAATTGTCACAAAGCTTTAATTTGGATATTGTTGGAGGCTCGGCAATATCAAATAAGCAGGTAAGAAGGGTTCACCGTAAAATATTTATAAAATTAACAGTTAAATTTTTGTTTTTATACTTTTCAGAGTCTTCTCGGCTGTATTGGATCAATAATTGCTATTCACAGTCCATACAAAAGAAGTTTAAATTCACATTTTAAAGCATTCGTTTGTGCGGGTCTTAAGTACGGCAACATAAATTGAGTTTTGATTTAACTAAAATATTAATTTAACTTTTTACTTATAGTTCCAATAAATTAGTTCAATGGCTAAACTTAATATTTCAATGTGAACAATTGGTATCGATGTATTATACGAATTGGAGTTATGTATCGTGCACAGGATTTCGTGATGCATTGAAAAGTATGGAGCGGCTAAGTAAATTTCATTTCGATTTACCGGTTGATATGGCCATTCGCCAATTTCAAAATATTAAGGATGTTTTTATGTAATTATTTTTTATCTATCAGTTTTATGTGTATGTTTATGTATGAAATTTATGTTGAGAACTGATGTCAATTTTAGATTATGTTAAAGTTTAACGACGCTACATTCCATTATAGTTTTAATGTTCGAACATTTTTAGTTATTATTTGAGTACCTGATATCTCAATGTATTTATTTTATTCTTTAAGTCGAGCTTAAACTTTATGATAATTCATATTCTCTTCCCTTGCGTTTAACAATTATTTTTTTGTTATATTTATGTACAAAATATATTATTTTACCAAAGATGTTACCAAAATATAAATTATTATTATTCAACAAAACCAGCATTTCATTGATTTGTGATTATGTCTGTTTTATTATTGATATATTAAAATATTGCATATTACGCTTAGTAAATTAAATATCCATAAACTTAAATTTAACACAGACTGTAATAATTTATAACCTAAAACTATTTAAACAAACCTAATTGTATAAGGTTTGTTCTTGTTTATAAACCGCATGATAAGCGTTTCGAATTAATACATAAGGAAAACATGATTCGAGTAAATCCATCGTGAGGAATGGTGATTCTTGGACAATTTGGTCTAATAACAAATAGACCGATTCACGATTTTTTGTAGCTTCTTTATCGGATTCCTGTCCTAAACGTAACAACGAAGAACTGGCAAGTGCTAAAAATTCTTTCATTCTATCTTCAATATCATTTTGGCCGCATATCGTAAATATCGCACCAAATATATTGTTTATCGCTAATGCCATGCAATGTGTGTTATTTGCATGCGCCTCGAGAGACGCACGATAAAAAGAATTTTCATTTTTAGCTAATTTGGGAATGGAAACAGCAACAAATACCATCAACAAACAGGCGATTAAATGTTCTCCTTCATCAACTTCTGGTTTTTGTGATCGTAGTACGTTTGCTAAGGTTGGATCAACTTTACATGGAAGACCAGCAGCTGATGCCATTTCGGACACAAGCTTTAATGGATCACCGCCGGGTAAATGTTCTTGGAAATCTTTGACAGATGATAGTAAAAATGGAATTCTTTGATCAAGACAATCGAGTAACGCTGATTGTGCCAAATGTCTGAAACTTAAAATTACACCAATGATCGTCATTCTTTGTAGCACATTATCGACTTGCTGCAATCGTTTAAATTGTTCTTTCATTATTTCTGGTTTGTCGAAGCTTGTCCTTAGTGTAATTAGTACATCTTTGTTCAGTATAACCATTCGTTTTAGTTCCTGTACTTGATTAGCAATATGCCACATTAATGTTTCGTTTAACAATTTAATCCCATATGGTCCAATTAGTTCACCCAACGCTCGTAATTCATTTAAATCTGAAAACTCTTCCGGATTAAACGGTATACAACCTTCAGGAGTAATACTAACAAATGCACGTTGATTCATAGAAAACACAATATTCCCACCACTAACACGTCGAAGTAATACATCTGAGTACCAAGTATTATATAAAGCCGCAATAGTTTTCTCCCCATGACTGTCATTTGTTTGAGTTTGTTGAAGTAAACAATTATTAAAAACTCTTGTGATATCAATATGAATATAATTTTCCACGGTTTGTAAAACATTCATGTATGCCCGAACCGATGCTAAAAGTTCCGATGGTTTGGCTATTTCTGTAGTATCCGGATTAAACATAACCATACCCACCAAAGCACGGGAAAATCTAGTTTCCAAATGTTGGCATAAATACTCTCGAGGAGCAAAAGCGTATTCCCATACATTCACCGTTGCATTGTAATTGATTGCAAAACATAATTCAGATAACGCCATATGCAATTTATCCATTGTTGTCAACTCTTCTCGAGTTCTTCGATAACTTTCCTCTCCGGGTTTCCTATTTTCATCAACTTTTTTATTTTTATCTTTTTTCTTTCGATTCACAGCAGCTGCTAAAATTTTGGCACAATGTTTCGGCAATAAAGCATCCGCCATTGTACACTGTTCATCGCATATTGTTGTTATAATATTTTTCGCTTCCTTTGCCATTTCATCCAAAAACATATTTACCACCGATAATGAACGTTCGCGTATATGATGTCGTTCCTCTGGACACATTTCGTGAGTACAATTCTGAAAGTGTGAACATATCAACGGAAATGCGATAATGTAACGGTTTTGTGCCGGAAACTCTAGACACATGTGAAATTGATCTTCAAACATTTTACTATAAAAACAGAATATTGATAGATCTGATGTTTCAACAACTATCTCGTCTAAATTATCAATCATTTTTGTATGGAAAACCATAGAATCGAGAAGACGAGCTAAATCAACATGTTCTCGAATTCGAACGGCTGATTTGGCTACACTCATGTATGTTTGTAATCGAAACCAATCTAATCGAAAAGCTCGAAAATCAAATATTTCATTTTCTTCCACTTGTTTTACGCTTACATTGGCTGCTGTGTTATACAGTGATGACATAATAATACTTTCATCTTCAGGACACACTTGTAATGCTTGCATTTTTAAATTTAAATCAATCGCATCGTACCCCGATAGATATTGAACATAGTACCGTTGCATAACTTGACTATATTTTCGAACCAATGCTCTAAGTTCTTCCATATGAAACAGCAACTCTGGCAACTGCCTATCAACTAAATCTTCAGCGGCTTTTCCTTTATTTTTGAGAATCGGTGGATTATCGTTATGTCTGAGTAACCATAATATTTCATCCCGTGCATAACATAAACCAATAAAAATTAATAGTGCCTTAGGGCCTAATAATCCTGGTTGGTCAGTCATAATCAAAGCCAACTCTTTTAACGCTGTTCGTAAAAATTTTCTTCGTTCTCGATGTAAAAGTCCAGCTTTTTGTATCGCGTGATTGTAACATTCCTTAACTTCTGATATTCTTTTCGAATATCCTTTCATGCCATCAAACGTTGTTTGAATATATTGATGAATATGAATAACTTCATCCCGAAATAATGCAATTACCCAGCTTGATTCCAATGATGATATCCACATCTGCTGAGCTTGTTGTGCTTGACCAAGTAGATGATGACTTAGTAATAAACCAAAAATAACCCAACGATCCATCGCTTCCAATGAAACATAATCACATGACATTGTGTCAGTTTTTGATGCTTTTAGTAATTGCGATGGATTACCAACTAAACTTAAATGTTGTAATTCTCTCCATTTTTCTGCTGGTAAATTTCTCATCGGATATACTAAAGCCAATGACATTAACGCACTTGTTAAAAGTTTTTGATGTGGAATAAATTCTTCAGATAATTTTCGTACCGGCATATCGTAATCAATAATCATTTGTCCTAATCTTGGGAAACTTTGGTCACTGCTATTGTTTTGCATTTCATATGCAGCATTAAATAATCCTAAGACTGCTTTACGATCTTCAACACGAGAAAGTAATATCATCAACGATACATATGTTACAACAAGATCCAAATAGGTTTTTGTTAATTCAAAATTAACCGTTATATCGAGTGTAATTTGACATGCATCCATTGTTGTTAGAAGTTCACATACGTTATCTTTAAAATCCAAAAGATCAACAAATGTGTAATAATATAACGAAAGTGATTTTATTACTTCCGATTTTATATTCGTTATTGCCGTCAAACCTTTCGTATCAATATTCGGAAATCTCTTCACAATAAATTTGATTGATGATTCTAATGACTTGTCTGATAAGAAACCGGGTTTTGATTTTGTATCTCCACAAGCTTTTTTGATGTTATAAATTCGAGTGAGTATACCAATTCCTCGGTCGTTTAATATAATTAATTTTTCCGATATTTTTTGTTGATTTGGATTAATTTGTCGTGCCATTGTGGGAGTAAGCTTATCTAAAAAAAAACATAGTATTTAATAGTGTTTTTTGGAACAAAAATTAATAATGAATTACCAGATTTTATTCAGAAGTCTCAAATAGTATTGTTTTGATATATAACAACTAACCACAGAATTACATTAGAATTTTTACTTATAAAGATCTTTTAAAATGAGAAGTGAGTAATTTAGGAGTACAAATTACTCTCAATTCGATAATAAATTATTTATTTCAATTAAACAATAAGCTTATTAAATTTTAACAACAAAATACGCCCAAATTAATCAATTCTATTTTGACAGCTGGTAAGTATATATGTATTCATTCATATAGCAAAACATTAATTCGTTGGGTTCGAAATTCGAAAAAGGTTTAAAATAGAAAATCAACGTTTTCCAAAATCTGCATGATGATAAAGACGTAAAAACAAAATCACATATGAATACAATTTCGTGCGTTTTAAAAATCAAATATTTAATATATTTCGTTAATATTTATTTACTTTTCAATTTTACTGTGAATATGTTTATCGTTGGAACTAAACACATTCCTCATTGTTTGTGTTAATTTGTCACCATTTAACTATAGGTTGTATGCCAAAATTCGTGGGAGTTACAAATAGAAGAGACTTAAACGACCTTGTCGGCCTAAGTTGGGAGTATTGTGATTGTCAAGAGGATAGAGGACGTCAAAATTTTGTCATATACTATAACCATACCTATCAATTGACCAGCTGTAGGTATTTGGCTATGTGCGACCACAACATCACTCTCTCTCTCTCTCTGGCGTTTACATCCCATGAAGGGATTTTGCCGTCTGTGCCACCAGCTTCCAATCATCTCGTTCAATGACCAGTTAACCCCAGTTTCGACATCCTATATCACGAAGAATCATGAAATCAGACAGCTTCTTGGAGGCTGCGATGTAATCGGATTCATTAAATCCAACTGGATTAGATGGTTTGGTCATGTAGAAAGGGCTCCATTGGAAAGAATGATAAAAAAGCGTCCCAGCAACAACCAGCTGGTGTTCATCGAAGAGGAAGACCTAGACAACGCTGGCGTTATGACATCATCCAAGACCTTCGTGATATAGGATGTCGAAACTGGGGTCAACTGGTCATTGAACGAGATGATTGGAAGCTGGTGGCACAGACGGCAAAACTCCTTCATGGGATGTAAACGCCAGAGAGAGAGAGAGAGTGATGTTGTGGTCGCACATAATTCTATACTGATTTTCAGCAACTTTACATGGACCATAATTGTTCGTATGACTTTCCTCTCGAATGTTGATAGAATTCTAGTGTCCAGCTTTCACTTCCAAATGTAAGCACAGGTCGGATTAATGCTTTGTAAAGTGTGAGTTTACACGACCGCGAAAGATGTTTTGATCGCAGAAGTTTTGAGTATGCGTAGAAAACTCTGTATGCGGCAGAGACACGGGCTTTGATATCTGACTGCATGTCATTTGACGATGTTATTACAGACCCGAGGTATTTCAAGTTTTCCACGCGTTCCACTTCATAGTTGCCAGTATCCAGATTTCCGGGAGGTATGTTCCTAGATGTTGTTAACACTTTAGTTTTGCCGGTGTTGATGCATAATCCAAGCCGTTTAGCATTTCTTTCAAGCTGAGAGAGACTATCCTTAATATCGCTTGTTCTACGTCCGAGAAGCACAATATCATCTGCGTAGCCAAGAACTTGACTCGATTTGTTATATATGCAGTTTTGTGCCTCAATTCGGCTTTTTCTTATCGCGTACTCCAGCGCCAAATTAAATAGTATGGGCGCGAGTGCATCACCTTGTCGAACACCTGATGTTATATCGAAAGGATCAGAAACTGACCCTTCGATTACTATTCTACAATTTGATCCCGATTTTGTGAGTTTGCACAGAGAAACAAGTTTCTCTGGGATACCAAGGCATATGAGTGCGGACCAGAGGTTGTCGCGGATGATACTATCATATGCTTGCCTGAAATCAACGTAGAGCTGGTGAATGCTGATGTTGTACTCCCAACATTTTTCCAGAATCATCCTTAATGTAAAACATTGATCTGTGGTTGAGCGGTTGGGACGAAAACCACACTGATAGTCACCGATGATAGATTCGGCGAACGGGATGAGTCGAGCAAGTACTACATTAGCTAGTATTTTATATGCAGTGTTTAACAGTGCGATGCCACGATAATTTTCACACTTTAGACGGTCGCCTTTCTTATGTAGCGGAACAATGAGAGCTGTGTTCCATTCAGCAGGTAGTTCTTCTTGGTTCCAGATTGCAAGAATCAGATCGTATATACGTGAGACCAGAGCTGCTCCTCCATTTTTCAGAAGTTCTGTGGGAATTCCACCGAAACCGGGTGATTTGCCATTTTTCAGTTTTTTAATGGCAGCTTCCACTTCTTCTATTGCTGGGTAAGGGACAAAAATCTCCTCAGTTGATGGAGCAATTGCTCGAATAGGATGAACTTTGTTCGTCCTATTCAGTAGGTCTTGAAAGTGGGATCGCCACACTGCCAGCATATCACGTTCACTTGTTGTAAGTTCATTATTTTCATTTTTGATGACTGTAGATCTTGGGTGGAAATCTTTTGTCAGATTCCGTGCATTGGCAAAGCACTCTTTTGAATTTCCGTTGGCCGCATGTTGGTTGAACCACAACATCACGACGTTGTTTATTTTTCGGTCGAGAGTTCAAGTTTCCTTATGATGAGTTGTATAGCTATTGTAGGTTTTTATTTCTGTGGCCACAAGCCTTAATTGATTTACACAGAGGGGATATCATCAGGAGGTTATACTTATTTTGGGGATGATGGGTTTTCAGCACCGATACTATACACTACCCGGACATATGCAGCGTCGGTTTTTAAGGCAATCTCAGCACTGAAACTATCCGAAACAACCCGGCGAACTATCGGCAACATCCGCTACATCGTTGCATCCAAACGTCTCCCTAAGGGAGAAATACAATCCAATAAGGTTTCTCCGTATTCTTTTCCAAATAGCTAGAACAGAAATCAGCTTAGGTTCACAAACAGTATGGGCAGTATGGCTCGATATGCAAACACAAAATCACCAAAAACCTCAGCGTCGGTAAGGTGCAACGCAGCTGCATATGATTTGCGGTATCTGTTAAATATTTATTATAATGAAAGAACTTGTGTTTTATGTTACACGTTTTATTTCAGGAAGTTTTACAAGTGACATTGCTTTTACTTATATTAGTTGAGCGAAGTGAAGTTGTATCTGCTTTTAATATAGATAGCGCATTCTGCTGTATACAAAATATAATTCCGACACCCGCCCTCAAATATTAATTTACTTATGGGCGATTTACATGTTCCAACATTTTTTTCCAGCATTTTTTGTACTGAAAGTTAGAGCTACAGGCGATATAAAATTTTTGGTAGTTAAAAAGAGAAAGAAATTTATAATCTAGAAGGCGTTGTGCTATAATTTTTGACAGATAAACATTGAACAAATTAATTATTCTCTTGTTGTTTGATGTTTATTAGATTTAAACATAAAAAACATGGATTCTTAAATGTATAAAAGGCTTTAAATATTATGTTTGGTGATGATATATTGATGACGATCAAATTTTGATCAATTTCATCTTTGAACTCAGCTTTCAACTTTGAAATTACAACAATTTTTTTTTTTTTTTTTTATTGAAAGTTAGGCATGTTTAGTGTTAATATAATTATTAATACATTAACGTCTCTGAATATCCGAAGATACCATGCCAACTAGGGATTATAATCAATTGAGAATTAAGTTTCTTTTAGAAATTTATGAACGTTGACTTTGAACTTTTGAGGGTTAAAGTTATCAGGGAAAACCCACGAAGGTAATGAATTCCAGAGATGAGAGACTCTGTTGAAAAAGTCGCGCTGGAAGGCTACAGTTCTACATCTAATGCTCTGTTATGACGCGATAGGCTTGCAGGCTTAGGTAAACTCGATTTGATCTCTTCAGAAACCCGTTCATCCATGATATATTTGTAGAAAATCGTCAAATCAGCAACATTTCTTCTATGCTGCAAGGAATCAAGGTCATTGGTAAGATTTGAATTACCAATCAATTTAACTGCTCTCCGCTGTACAGAATCAAGACACTTCAAACTACATAAGTATGCTCCACCCCATATGTGAGAACAATATTCCATGCAGGGACGTATAAAAGATTTGTATATTAAAAGAAGTTGTTCGCTACTGAAAAACTTACGACATCGTCCTAAAAACCCCAATTTTTGAACAGCGCTTTTTGCTAGGGTAAAAATATGAGAATTCCATTTCATATTATTTTCAACCTCAACTCCTAGAAGTTTCACGGACTCTTTCTCTATCAAAACGTTGGAATCAAACTTCAATGGGAAAGGGTTAGGTGTTGATAATCTTGAAAAATGGCAAACTTGTGTTTTGGACGTATTGAATTCAACACTGTTAGTAACACCCCAATCAAAGATAGTTTTAAGATCAACGTTTAATGAATCTATCAAATTTGATCTACAGTTATTAAGCGCTAAAGGTGAATACGATCTAGGTGCAACATGAGATGCATGAAGAGTGCTATCATCAGCAAAACTATCAATAGGATTAATTGTTGAAACCAACAAGTCATTAATATAGATAAGAAAAAGAGTTGGGGACAAAGCGGAACCTTGAGGAACTCATGCATTAGTCGAAAATACATCCGATGAAATACCGTCAACATTGACTCGAAATTTTCGCTCAGATATAAAGCTTTGAATCCAGGAAATTAGTGGCTCATCTAAACCATAACATCTCAACTTGCATATAAGATTTTTGTGCCAAACTTTGTCAAATGCTTTGGAAATATCAAGAGAAACAATAAAATTTTACAATGGCGATGCTATTCAATACAATCAACAATGACGATGCTATAAAATTTTGACATCCAATACAAAAACCAAAAATATTACAAAAAATACCAAAACTTTGATAAAATACTATAGCTAAATAATTTTATATACAAAAAACTAACTTTGACAAGCAAAAACTTAATTTTTTCCTAATAAAATCATTTAGAATTAATTCAGTAAATTATTTGTGATATAACATCACCCCGATGGAAAATCTCCCATCAAGAATAATATAAGAACTGAATCTAAAAAATTATGGTGCAAATTATAAAACTTTTTGCACCATAGTTTTTTAGATTCAGTTCTTATAAAATCATTTATGTCGCAACAAAATAACTTTTGCTGCCATAAAATATACTTGGATAAGTATATGTTATGCCAACATTCTCAGTTTTATGGCAACATTTGCTAAAAAACTAGAAATAAACTTCATTAAAATTTTGCATATTTATATTGTTGTTCTTGTCTCGCATACGAAAATCATAATATACTTATTGCTTCATTTTTTACTGAAAAAAAATGTTGGAACATGTAAATCACCCATAATTTATGTTTTTAAATTTCTTTTTAAATTAGTATTAGACAGAACTTTTAAATTACTTTTAAATTTGACAGAACAGTTAAATGTTATTTATAATAAATCAATTATTAATCAATTAATCCCATTAAATTTCTAAATTTTGAGAATTTAATATTACACAACGGTCTTGTAAAAATGTCTGCGAGATTGTCGTCAGACGGAACATAATTTACTTGTAGATCACCATTTTCTACATGATCACGTATAAAGTGATATTTAATGTCTATATGTTTAGTACGCCTTGTATTTTCATGGTTTTTTATCATAGATATCGCACTTTGATTATCTATATAAATTATTGGTAATGAAATTTCTTTAATAAAATCAGCTGTTAGACTTTTAATAAAAATTATTTCAGCAATGCTTGTTGCGGCTGCAACATATTCGCTTTCAGCTGAAGAAAGTGCAATAGTTTGTTGCTTCTTTGTACTCCATGATATAGATTTCCATGGTGTAGAACAGCCATGCCGCTTACACTCTTTCTATCGTGTTTGTCTGATGCCCAGTCAGCATCCGAAAACGCAGTAGTACCATCTTCTTGACTTTTCTTGAAAGTAAGACTAAAACTCTTGGTTTGCTTAATGTATTTTAAAATTCGTTTTGCTGCTTTCCACATAGTGTTGGTTGGTTTCTCTAAAAATCGTCCTAAGTAAGCTGTGCTAAAAGGTATATCTGGTCGAGTAGTTGTTGATAAGTATGTAAGAGAACCAATAATATCACGGTATGGAATAAATTATACATAATTTCTTCGTTTTCTTCAATATGTATGTTTGTTTCCATAGGAGTGTTCACACCTCAGTAGTCTTGCATGTTAAACCGTTTAAGAATCTTGTTTATCATTTCTTCATTACTAAATTTTATTTCATTTTTATTCCTTGTAATTTTCATTCCTAAAAAGTTTTCTAATTCTCCTAAATTCTTTGCTCTAAATTCTTTTTGTAATAAATTTATCATTTCATCAGTGGCGAAGCGTCGGTATAGACACACTAGACAGTGTCTACACAAATATAATATAAATTAGAAACTTTGTTTCTATATTGTTCGCATATTGTCGACTTAATACTATTTTGTCAAACGTTCAAAGAAAATCATTAAGTTTTAATATAATAATTAGAACAACAACAATTCATCTATATGTTCCCGAAACTTTAATACAAACGTTTCCCAGTTTCATACAAACAAACGAAAATCTTTTTCTCACAGTAGGTACACGTTTCAAATTATGACTACTGTAATAAGCAATAGCAACAACAACAAATTTTCAATGTTTGTTCCATCTTGGGTAGACAGTTTTGATTATGTCTATTTCTGTTTATATTTTTGTTTCGTCATATTATTTGGGGTTTTTTAAGGAAAAACAATTAAATAATATCAAAACATAGAAGATTGTTGTTGAATTTTGAATTGGCATAAATACTGAAATACTTATTGTTGATGAATTTAAATGGGCAGTAATATACAATTTATGATACACAAAATCGATTAATTTTTTAATATTTGAAAAGTCCAAATGATTTCTTTATTTGTTGCTCAGCAACTAAATTTAGGCTTAGCATAAAACTTTTTACTTGCAACTTATCAGCGCATCATAGGTTGTTTTATCGATCTCCTAAACGAATGGAAGTTCTTAGGGAGAGACGATTCACACTCCTTCGCTCAAGTGAGACTATATGTAATTACTGCATCGAAAAAATACAAACAGTACCATATTAGGTGCAGTTATAAATTAATAAATGTCTTAAAATTTTTAGTTAAATGTGATAATTGTGTTAATTATTTAATTAAGATGGGAAAAAATTAATAATCGAATTTCCCTCGATTATGCAGAGCGAAGAAAAAAAGGAAAAATGTCGATCTGTCTGCCGGTCGGCTGTTGGCAGCCGACAAAATCTAGAAAACCGCTGGAGCGATTTGAAAAAAATCGGAAGTGTGTTAAAAACATCATGTAGTGTGACAAAACACGAAAATTTGCATATTTTTTGCTAAAGAAACAATAATTTTAAGCGATAATGAGTTGTAACGTTTAATGTCGAGAAATATTGATGGCTGGCATCTGTATGTGAGACCAACTTGATTATTGTATTATAAGTGTGTCAAAAAATACCGTTAAGTGTGTCAAAAGAATCATTTTCATACATTTTGTTTCCCAATTTTTGAGAAACATATTATGGGAAACATTTTTACTAGAAAGATCTAAAACATAAAAGTAATTATTCGGATGACATGAAATGTAACTGAACATTAAATTTGACATGAAGTGTGTCTAAAAAATCTTTAAGTGTGTCAACAAAATGATTTTTGTTTATTTTCTTAACCAACTTTTTTGTAAAATAAATTTAATTTTTTGTATGACATGAAATGTAATAGAACATGAAATTGGACATGCAATATGATTCTTTCCAGTTTCAACTCCTCCCAACTTATAGGAACAGCAAATACCAAGTTGTTGCAGATTAAATGTCGTTTTTTTTTAACAAAAATTGTAATTATTAGGGAGATGTTTCGTGAGTAATTTTTTGTTTGATTTCACGTCTTCTGAATAACAGGAACAGTTGGAAAATAAATTTCAATTTTTGATTATGTTATAATTTTTGCAATATTTTTGGAATTTTGAAATTTCAATCTTTGATTTTGGATTAACTTTTGGAATATTTTTAGAATTTTGAAAAAAGATTCAATCTTTGATTTTGTTATAATTTTTGCAAAATTTTTAGCATTTTGGAAAAAGTTTAAATTTATAATTTTGTTATAATTTTTGCAATATTTTTTGATTTAATTTTTATTCCACAAAAATTAACTACTGAGCTGTTGTTTGATAAGAAGCATAGAGAGGAATTGATCTACAAAAAATATAATATTTCAGTTTATTTTTCTAGTTTTTATCAATATAATAGTTGTTAGTTTTTGCTTATAATAAATAAATAAAAATATTATAATAAATAAAAATAAAAATATATATAATAAATAATAAAAGCAACTTCTCAATTCAAAATTTTATAATCCAATCAAAGTAATTGTTTATTTATTTATTTATTTATTTATTTATTTATTTCAATTTAAGTACTAGCAAACGGAAATATTTCCAATAACATGCTAGTTATAAAAGTAATACAAATTAAAGACAATATTTAAAAAATAGTATAAAAAATTACAATAAAAAGTTTAAATTTAAAAGTAATACAAATTAAAGACAATATTTAAAAATAATATAAAAAATTACAATAAAAAGTTTAAATTTAGTTTATAAAAAGATAATTTTAATGTAATAAACCAAGAATGTGTAACACAAGATAAAATAAATAATATTAGAATTTAAAATATATAAGAAAATAATATTAATTTAATTTAATTTAACAATTTGTAAAAGGCTTCTTTTAAACTGGACTAAGTTGGAGCAAAACAAATTGATTTGATTGAATTTAACGTTGTGGCTGTACTGTAATCTAATCAACGGTGAATGAACTCTTAGATTAGTTAGAAAAGTATTATAATACAGAGTGTACGAATGCCTAGTATTATAACAAGGTGTGGTATTCAAACGAATTAGACTAGCCAAATCTGATTCAATACTATGGTTAAGAATTTTATAAAGGGTTGTTTGATCAGCAATAGTACGTCTTTGTTCCAATGATAATATATTATATCGTTTTAATCTATCTTTGTATGGTTGATATGGGAAGCTTAATTTAAAGTTCAGAAATCTAGTAAACTTCCTTTGAACCCTCTCAATATGATCAATATGAGTTTGATATTTTGGATTCCAGACCGGCGAGATATATTCTAATGAAGAACGAACTATTGAATTAAAAATTGTAATAAGTGTTTTAGACGAACGAAAATTTGAACACACTCGCATAACAAAACCAAGCATTTTGAAAGCTTTGTTAACAATGTCTTGAATATGTATATTAAATTTTAATTTGTTATCCATAATAATGCCTAAATCACGAATACTATCTTTTTCGCATAGAGTTAAATTGTTAATATTATAAATAAATAAATATAAATAATTATAAATAATTCTGTTGCCGTATACGATTTGTTTGAAAAAAGTAACAAATATTTTGGTCAAAGGTTACTCTTGTTCAAAATATTTTCATCTCAAAATGTATAAAATTTTTAACTTTGATTTAGATTAAACAATCATTAGATTAAAGAATCATTTCAATCAAAAATATTATATGATGCACAGACGTAAACCATTTGGGAGTCAATGTGGGTGCAAACTCCACATACCTACGTCCAAAAACCTTAGTTTTACGGCCTTTCATCATATTGTACTATAATTTTTTTCTACTGACATATCAATAAAACTTTTGAATATCTCTACCCTAGCTTCAGAAGCACGCTTCGCCACTGCATTTCATCGACATTTTCTTTATTTCCCATAATTAGTATTACCATCATTATTAGTATTACCATATATATACCATTCCCTATGTATAAGCAAGCATCATTTAGCGATCTACTTAGTTCATTTGTTGTTGCAAAGTTATGGAAACAATCTTGGAGCTTCTTTTAAACCATATAGCGATTTATTAAGTTTAAGTACTTTTCGTTTATCGTAATTAATACCTTCAGGTATTTTTATAAATATATCTGACTTCAATTTTTATTTTAAAAAGGCTGTTGGCAAATCTAGTTGCGTTATTTTTGAATCTTCCTGGTATACTTTAGCTACTAAACGAGCTTTTTCAACTCCATCCTGCTTTATTTTAAAAATCCATTTCGTATCTACTGCTTTATGGCCTTCTGGTAAATCTGCAATATTCCATGTTTCCATTTTTTCGAGAGCATTTACTTCATTCATTTTGTATTGCTTCTTCCCATTCGGTTCCTGATTCAACTGCTTCTTTGTAAGTACAGGGACCGATGCTTTCTCCTAATAGGCAATAAGCTGCATAAACCTCGTGATTTTCTAGATGTTTTGGCTTTTTAATGATACGTTTGTTTATATTTTCTGATCTACCTGGTTGGATATGTATTATGTCATCTTTTGATTTGGTATTTGCACTCTCTGTTTCTATATTTGATGTTGAGTCTATTTGTTGATATATCTTTGTAGGTGAGTACACAAATTGTTAATTTCGACAAATCTGTTTTTCCCAGATAAATTTCTGCTGGTACTTGGCAATTTATGGCCCCGCACGGCGTTCGGTTCAACTGATATAAGGCAGTTCTGACCGCTTCTCTTCACAAATACTTTGAGAGATTTGAATCAACAAACATAGCTCGTGCTTTATTTAATACTGTGAGATTGAGCCTCTCAGAGACTCCGTTTTGTTGAGGTGAATAACTGCATGTAAATTCTTGTCTAATACCATTCTTAATGCAGTAATTTTTAAAAATGCGGGATAAAAATTCACCTTCACGGTCCATGCGAATTCTAGCTACATGAATCGAGTCTGATTTTAATTTTTGTACGTGCGCTTTCAAATGAAATTCAGTTTCACTTTTTTCTTTTAATAAATATATGCAACTAAAATGTGACAAATAATCTGTAATTGAGAGGTAGTATTTTTCACCTGATAGTGTTGAATCATTTGTTGGTCCCCATACATCACAATGTAGCAGTTCTCCTATTCGGCGAGAACGAGGGTAGTCTACTTCTTTGAATGGTTTCCTGGTTGACTTTGCTTCTTTACAGGAGTCGCAGACTTTCTTGCTGTGAGGTAGTCCCAATAGTTGCAATGCTCTTCTATTGGCATGTTCAAGTCGTAAATGCCATAAATCATGTTCTGATTTAGCTATAAAGTTTTGATTTCGTTTATTTACTTGAAATATAGCTACAAATAGATTATTAATATTATTGCACACAAGTTTAAATTCATTTCTTCTTCTGATCTCTATTATTTTTAAATAGAACCGTAAAATTTCGTTGAAGAATTTTCGGAACAGAAAGTAAGTTAAATTCTAATTCATTAAGTACTAACACCTCAATTTTCATAGGTGTAGTTCCAGAATATAACTGTAATATTCCCCTTTCACATGCTTTCAAAAGCGAGCCATTTGCAATTTTCACACTCACGGGTTCGATTTCTTCAACTTTTGTCATATAAATTTTCATTTTTGAAGTTGCGTAATTGTTAGTCGCTCCAGAGTCCAAAATAAAGAACACTTCATTTGCATCTCCAGATGTCACCTCTGTAATTAATGCCACAAAACTTATGTCGTTTTCACATTTTTCCTCTGCTATTAATTTATCGTAATTATTATTATTGTTGTTAAATTTTCCATTGTTATTGTTTTGATATTGTGAGTTTTCATGGTTGTATTTTCCTCTTGAAAAATTTTCACTTCGTCGAAAGCTGCCAGCTCTGCCACGCCCTCTTTTACTGTAATACGTGCTTTGTCCATTTTTGGTTTAAATTTCTATGTTGATGATTATTAGGATTATTATAATTTGTATAATTTCTATTTTCATAATTTACCAAGGAACATTCATTATTTTCAGGTTGGGTTTCTTCCTTTTTGTTGCTTTTCGACTTAACTTCAACATCTAACAGTTTTGCTTTCACGAAATCTTCTTTGGTTTCCAAAACTGCAATTACTGTTTCATATTGTTTGGATATAGTAAGTAGTAAATGACATACCTTGTCATCTTCGTCTATTTTTGTTCCGGTAGATTCTAATTCACTTATTAGCTTATCGAAAATTCAAAAATGTTCTTGCAGATCTTTTCTTTCTTGTTTTAATTGTAATAATTTTCTACGAATATGTTACTTTGTTAAAACGCTTTTTCTTTCAAATATCCTTCCTAGATTGGACATCAGTTCAAATGCTGTTGTAGCAGACTTTATACGTACTCTAGGTGTAAATTTGGTATGCACATAACAACGTCTTTACGTTTAAAATTGTTTAATTCTTTTTCTGGTAAATTAGTTGTATTTGTTTGTGATATTACTATTGATTTAATATCTTTTTCTGCCAGAAAATTATAAACTCTGAATTTCCATGAGGAAAAGTTTTTAGGATCCAGTTGAGGATAATTTATAAATTTTGCCATCATAACCTCAAAAAGTAACAAACTCAGATAAGATGAAAAATATTAATGTTCATTCACGAGAACTATTTATATTATTATTTAGTATTGTTTATTTTTCACTAAAACTTATTATTAGCGTTCAAGTCGCATAATCTGTTAAATATTTATTATAATAAAAGAACTTGTGTTTTATGTTACACGTTTTATTTCAGGAAGTTTTACAAGTGACATTGTTTTTACTTATATTACCCTGGTTAAACATTCCAATTGAAACCAATTGAACAAAATGAATTGGATTAATCGGAATTCTGCATTGGGAATTTTCAATTAATTCCTATTCAAAAAATCTATTTCCAATACAATCCTATTCATTCCTGTTAAATATCTCTATTTTATTTTTCAACCGGAATGGAAAGAATTCTATAGGAAATGTATATAAATAGGAATTAATTGGAAATTTCCATTGCAGAATTCCGATTAATCCTATTCATTCCTATTAAATCTTTCCCAATTAAATCATGTTAATAATTAATATTGTTTGTTCAGAGTGACGTGAATAATCCATAATTTAAATAATGATTAAAAAACTTTTTTATTTTTTAAAACAATTACAAACACCATTTATTACTCTTATTTTTTATATTTATTCTACCGGTTTAATCCTATTAAAATTATATTGGATTCAATAGGATTCAACAGGTTTGAATTGGAATGTTTAACCAGGGTACTTGAGCGAAGTATATCTGAAGCGAAGTTATATCTGCTTTTAATATAGATAGCGCATTCTGCTGTATACAAAATCAAATATAATTCCGACAGTATCATCTAAAGATTATGTCTCCATACTAATCGCACCGAATGTTTGCTAAAGTCGCTTTTTCAGTTGTCGTCGTTTGTGCGTTCATTCGTTCAGTGTTTTTTTCACGAATTCTTCTTCTTCATTTTGTTCTAAGAAATATGATTGGTTTAAAAAAAACACTGAACGAATGAACGCACTTGCGGCTGCAACTGAAAAAAGGTTTTAACGTTTGCAAACAAGAATTTGTTTGGTGGTGACACAAAATTTGCGCCCAAAAAAACGTTGGCTAACATATTTTAGTTTACCGAATGATATAGAAAGCATGATGTTTTTGCATATTTGTGCTCGTTCGTGGGCGACAAGTTTTTGTTTAGAACTCCTGAATTGAGTTAGAAAGCCACAACAAGTCACTGTCGAAGAGGTTCAACTGCCTCGCAACATCAGATCCACCCACGCATCCTAAACAACAACATCAGTAGAGTTGTTCGCGAGATTAATGACAAGTGTCCCGCATGTGAGGGCACGCCGCACGATGTAGACCACCGATTCAAATGTCCTGAAAATTTAAACAACCTCACGAAGAAAGATTTATAGTACCACCCAAATGCAGTAGCAGAGTTCCTGAACCATGGGCATGGACCGGAGGATTAGTACCACGCCACTACACCCCGTCACTACAACAACATAAAAGGATAGCTATCAAACTACATCCAAGGTCGCCAAATATATGTCAAATTTAACAACTATAAGCCAAAACATCAGAAGGTTTGGAATATCACGACCATCTCTGCAAAGAACTGGTTAGCAAAACACTATCTCCGAGAAACATCAAATATGAAAAAATATAGAGCATAGATAAGCAGTTACCACCAGTCGACTCATCAGAAACACTTTTACCCACTTTTACTTAATCAGAAAGCTGTCACTTAGCTAAATAATTATTTTAAAAAGATAGATTATATCATTGTCGATGTCTGCCCTAACTGTAATTTAGGAACACACGAGACCAGGCATTTATTTAAATGCCTAAACAACTTAACCATTATTACGTCCTATTACTGCATTTGTACTAAACGTGCTAAATCAATTTAGTCAACTTTTATTTGACGAAATCAATATTTTGTTTCGAAATGATTGTGTGGCGTATGTTTAAGCTAAAAATTTTAAATAACAATATTAATCTAGTAGTTAAGAAAACTAAAAACAAAAATGAGTTTTAAGTTTCTTTTCAGTTCCAATTTGCATGTTTTTCCAACTTCCAAGAAGTTGAATTTTAACGTTAATAATAGTAATTTCTATTAGTTCAGTTTTTGTTAAATAACAACAAATTTAGTTTTAATTTTTTTATGAATAATTTATATTCATTATAACGATTTCAATTCGTATAAGGTTGATTTAAAGTTTATCAAATGTGTCAAGTTTACTATGGATATAATCCAGATTAATAAATGTTTTGAACAATTAAAAACAATTACAATACCGGGTGATTTTTTTAACCTGAAACTTTCAAATATCTCGAAAAATAAGCACTCTACGGAAAAAATGTCCATAATTGAAATTTAATCATTCCGCTGGGTAAACACATTAGTGCAAACAAATATTCCCCCACTCCCCCTTTTTGTAGGTGGGCGGGGATAACTTTGAATCTAAAATAGGAACCTCACTTTTTTATTGCAGATACGGATTTTACGGCTAAAAGTACGTACGATTTGACTAAAAAAATTTATTCGATTCATGATAGATGGCGCTGTAATCGACGAAATTCAATTTTTTCGATTTCTTTTACTAACATATGCCTACGATTTTGTAATCCATTTGAAATAAAAAATATCACGGGTTCGTTCGTAAACACCAAATCGCTTGCTTATTTTCCTATTTTGACTGGCTGGAAATAATCGTTCTTAAACTATTTCTTGCCTATTTAAGCAAGCGATTTGACCGATAAAGTTGTTCGGAAACTCCATTTCTATTCCAAAATAGGCGATTCGATCGCCTATTTTGGACTCGTTGTTTTTGAGATCCTTATAGATAAGAACTGAGATTTAAAAGTGACATTTACGGTTTTTATTGGATTTTAATCAAAATAAATACAATATTATTATTAAAAATATAAATTTAATATTTTATTTTGTGTGTCTCATTTATTTACTAGAAATATGAAAATTGTTTTTTTTAAATCTGCATCTATTTTTTTAAACAGAAATTAATCAAATAAATATTCAAAATTTAAATCATTTGTTTTTATTTTTCATAATTTGAAATCTGCAAATAATTATTTTTCACACAAACCAAACATGTTTTGTGTTGTGTTTTAGTTTGTTATTCCTGTTGTTAAATTATTATTATTATTGTGATAAGTTTTAATAGATAATTATTAATTTTTAATACTTCATACATATATTTAGGCAACTGATCGTTCGGAAACAAAATGCCAATTCTTTTTCTTGTTGAAGAACTGATAGCCACGCCCCTTGGAATGACAGTTGCCTATTTTAGAAAATAAGTAAGCGATTTGGTGTTTCCGAACGAAATCCACGTTTTCATTGTAAAAAGCTTATTAATGTAAAAGGCTGGTGAATAAATAAATTTTAGCTTAAAATAAGTGTTCAAAATGATGGCCTTCGACTTCACTGCACTTATTAATCCGCTCTTCAAATGACTGTACACAAATGAGAAGTGTGTCTGCTTGAATTTCGGCACAAGCATTTTTGATTCGCCCAATCATATTCTCACGTGATGTTGGTTCTTGTTTGTAAACTTTCTCTTTGAGATAGCCCCACAAAAAGAAATCTGGCGAAGTAAGATCTGGTGATCTGGCCGGCCAATTTACATCTATCATGAATCGAACAAAATTTTTTTGTCAAATCGTACGTACTTTTAGCCGTAGAATCCTCTCTCTCTCTGGCGTTTACATCCCATGAAGGGATTTTGCCGTCTGTGCAATAAGCTTCCAATCATCTCGTTCCATGACCAGTTGACCCCAGTTTCGACATCCTATATCACGAAGGTCTTGGATGATGTCATCACGCCAGCGCTGTCTAGGTCTTCCTCTTCGACGAACACCAGCTGGTTGTTGTTGGGACGCTTTTTTCATCATTCTATCTAATGGAGCCCTTTCTACATGACCAAACCATCTGATCCGGTTAGATTTAATGAATCCGATTACATCGCAGCCTCCAAGAAGCTGTCTGATTTCGTGATTCATTCGGATTCTATACTGATTTTCAGCAACTTTACATGGACCATAAATTGTTCGTATGACCTTCCTCTCGAATGTTGATAAAATTCTACAATCGGAGGAAGTCAGTGTCCAGCTTTCACTTCCAAATGTAAGCACAGGTCGAATTAATGCTTTGTAAAGTGTGAGTTTACACGACCGCGAAAGATGTTTTGATCGCAGAAGTTTTGAGTATGCGTAGAAAACTCTGTATGCGGCAGAGATACGGGCTTTGATATCTGCCTGCATGTCATTTGACGATGTTATTACAGACCCAAGGTATTTGAAGTTTTCCACGCGTTCCACTTCGTAGTCGCCAGTATCCAGATTTCCGGGAGGTATGTTCTTAGATGTTGTTAACACTTTAGTTTTGCCGGTGTTGATGCATAATCCAAGTCGTTTAGCATTTCTTTCATGCTGAGAGAGACTATCTTTAATATCGCTCGTTTTACGTCCGAGAAGCACAATATCATCTGCGTAGCCAAGAACTTGACTAGATTTATTATATATGCAGTTTTGCGTCTCAATTCGGATTTTTCTTATCGCGTACTCCAGCGCCAAATTAAACAGTACAGGCGCGAGTGCATCACCTTGTCGAACACCTGATGTTATATCGAAAGGATCAGAAACTGACCCTTCGATTACTATTCTACAATTTGATCCCGATGTTGTGAGTTTGCACAGAGAAACAAGTTTCTCTGGGATACCAAGGCATATGAGTGCGGACCAGAGGTTGTCGCGGATGATACTATCATATGCTTGCCTGAAATCAACGTAGAGATGGTGAATGCTGATGTTGTACTCCCAACATTTTTCCAAAATCAACCTTAAGGTAAAACATTGATCTGTGGTTGAGCGGTTGGGACGAAAACCACACTGATAGTCACCGATGATAGATTCGGCGAACGGCATGAGTCGAGCAAGTACGACATTAGCTAGTATTTTATATGCTGTGTTCAACAGTGCGATGCCACGATAATTCGCACACTTTAGACGGTCACCTTTCTTATGTAGCGGAACAATGAGAGCTGTTTTCCATTCAGCAGGTAGTTCTTCTTGGTCCCAGATTGCAAGAATCAGATCGTATATACGTGAGACCAGAGCTGCTCCTCCATTTTTCAAAAGTTCTGCGGGAATTCCATCGAAACCTGGTGATTTGCCATTTTTCAGTTTTTTAATTGCAGCTTCCACTTCCTCTATTGCTGGGTAAGGGACAAAAATCTCCTCAGTTGATGGAGCAATTGCTCGAATAGGATGAACTTCATTTTTCCTATTCAATAGGTCTTGAAAGTGGGATCGCCACACTGCTAGCACATCACGTTCACTTGTTGTAAGTTCATTATTTTCATTTTTGATGGCTGTAGATCTTGGGTGGAAATCTTTTGTCAGATTTCGTGCATTGGTAAAGCACTCTTTTGAATTTCCGTTGGCCGCATGTTGGTTGATGTTTTCGATACAGCTCTTCATGTGTTCGCGTTTCTTTTTACGTAGAAGTTTTGCTGAGACTTTCCTGGCGCATAGATAATCAGCTTGGGAGCTTCGGGTGTTCCTTGTTAACCATTTTTCTCGTAGTTTTTGTTTATGTTCAACGGATTGGCGGCACTCGTCGTCGAACCATTCGTTGTGTGATTTCGGTGGCCGCTTTCCGATTGTAGTTTGTGCTGCGGCTATAATGGTTGATTGAAGCGTTTGCCATTCTTCTTGTATGTTTAATGGCATCTCAGAAGAGATGTCATGCTCTTCTATGTTTTGTGTTATTATTTCCTGATATCTGTTCAGCGTTTCCGGATGTTTAAATGCATCGACGTTCCAGCGCACGGTCTTTTTTGCTTGTCTATTAAATGTAGATGATAATTTGCACTTGTACTTAAAGATGACAAGCATATGATCAGTGTCCATATCAGCACCTCTGTATGATCGAACGTCAGTTACACTTGTGGAGTGTCTCTTAGAAATCATGACGTGATCGATTTGATTTTCCGTTCTTCCGTCATTTGATTTCCACGTTGCCTTGTGAATTCTCTTATGAGGGAAGAAAGTGCTGGAAATTACTAGATCATACATCATAGCCAGCTCGGCTGCGCGAAAACCGTTATTGTTGCTGGTATGATGAAAGCTGTTAGGGCCGATATGTGTTTTTAGTTCTGCAATCCTACCGATTTGAGCATTAAAGTCACCTACCACGATTTTTATATCGTGCCGCGGGATTATATTGATGACTTCTTCGAGTTCGAGCCGTAGAATCCGTATCTGCAATAAAAAATTGGGGTTCTTATTTTAGATTCAAAGTTCCCCCACCCACCTACAAAGAGGGGGTGGGGGACTATTTTTTTGCACTAATATGTTTCCCCCGCGGAATGATTAAATTTTGAATATGGTCATTTTTTCCGTAGAGTGCTTATTTTTCGAGATATTTGAAAGTTTCAGATTAAAAAAATCACCCGGTATAATGATTATTTGTAATAAATGAACATTTGTTATAAGACTTTACTAGAATCATGATATTTTTATTTATTAGTTATTAGTTACTAGGGGGTATCCCGCGGGCTTCGCTCCCCCCCCCCCCCCCCCATTCCCTCCCCCACCCCTTCCTCCCGCACGTCAACGCACTTAATCTTTTCATCCAACTTTGTTGTATTATCTCTTTTATTGTAATACCTCTTTATATACTCTGTTAGGTGTATTATTGCCATTCGCCAAAATGAAAAGATTTGCGGCATCACTAACACGTGAACATGCTACATACAATTGTCCATGGGTGAAGCAACCTTGGTTTAAATCAACACCAGCTCTCTTTAAAGTTTGACCTTGTGATTTATTAATAGTCATTGTGAAGCTAACATTTATGGGGAATTGCAATCTTTTAAATTGAAATGGATAATTTGATGGGATGATAGGTTTTCTAGGTATAAAAACCATTTCGCCTTTACCACAACCGGTAATAATGATAGCTTCGATTATATTCTTTCGTAAAGAAGCTACGCGCAATCGAGTGCCGTTGCAAAGTTTTGGTGTGTTTAAATTTCGAAGCAGCATAATGGGAATACCAACTTTTTGATCTATTTTATGAAGTGGAAGACCAGGAGCAATGATACTGTTCAAAAATTCTACTGGATAATGCACTGCTTGTTCTGTTTGGCATATTGTGTTAATGGATATATATGAAGTTTACTCACCAGGAATTTTTCCGTTCTACGATTATTTAGTGACAATACTTGGTCATTTCTTGGCGCTAAAATAGATCTTTCACACAACCATACATCCTCTTTTGTGGTAATATTGTGGATGTCGTCATAAATATCAGATATTAAAGCTTCAGTATTTGTAACAATTTGGCATAGAGTAGCTGAAATTTCAATGTCATGATCAGTATTAATCTCTGCATTTTTTCCTTCACCAATATCTAAGAAAACTTCATACCGAGAATTCCATACCTCTGCTTTGCGCTCTCATGTTTTGCTTTAAATGGAGTGTTTTAAAATGTCTCCATAGTACTGAGCGTTTAAGACACGCATTGACCTCATCTGCTCTTGTACCTTTAACGACAACTGGCAACGTTTGCCTGAAATCACCTGCGAATAAAAAGGTTACTCCACCAAATACTTGATTATTATTTCTTAAATCCTGCATTGTTCTATTTACAGCTTCAATCGATACTTTGTTTGCCATAGTACACTCATCCCACACTACGAAAACACAATCATGTAGAACTTTAGCTCTGTGGCTATTCTTTGATATACCACAGACTGGATTTTCCATACGATCAGCTTCAATTGGGATTTTGAACATAGAATGAGCTGTTTTTCCTCCGGGAATTAGAGTGGCAGCTATCCCTGAATTACTAAATACATAAACACACATTCTAATTCTTCTCTAAATAAAAAATCTTCATAAGCAACAAATGAAAAAATCTTGCAAGTCAGGTTTTAAAACATGTACAACAAAATAAAAAATGTGTCTCTATATAATACTCATATATTATTAGAACAATTATAATTAACCAACATTTAGGTAAACTCGTTGCTATGAATTATACCAAAACCCCCGGTATAGAAGCCATCTACATTTTTTAGCACAATAAAAATCGTGAACTTGTAGCGCCATTTTGAAATTAAAACTCAATATAAAAAAAATTCAAAAAATCGCCATAACGCTCATAACGCCATCTGGAAAAATAAAACTCCATATAAAAAAAATTCAAAAATATTTAATCAAAAACACTAATCCAATTTTTTGCATATGGCAATGTTCATTGTTTATTGCAAATGGCGTGAAAGTGTATGGCTATGATGTATCGGGGGTTTTGATTATACTCATATATGTAAATACATATATATAGTTATTAAAACAAATAAAAACCAATTGTATGTAATCAACATTTAGGCAAACTCGTTGCTATGAATTAAGTAATGGAGAATTCTAATATAAAAATTATATATTAAAAACTATATATTCTATGAAAATAAGTAGCCTATGACATTCCGGACATTCCTTTCTTTATGAATGTCAAGTTTCATCTAAATCAATTCAGCCATTTCGATGCTTATCCCGAACAGACAGACAGACAGACAGACAGACAGACATCGAATTTTATTTATATAGAAGAAGATAGATTGCTAATTTTTTTTTTTTTTTTTTATTAATCAGTTAGACATGTTTAGCACACTAAATATGAAATATTCATTATTTAGACTCTTTGAATATCCGAAGATACCATGTCAACTATAAAGGAAGGAGATGAGGAAAATGGAAGGAATGGGGATATAGGGATAACTATACTAATTTTTTTAACTGATGATGGACATTTTCTTTAAATGCCTGAGGAGAAAATTCATCGGGAAATACAGAGGAGGGCAATGAGTTCCATAATTTGGCCACTCTATTGAAATAGTCGTTTTGGAAGGACACAGTTCTACAACGAGGTATTTGTACAACAAATGGATGGGATAACTCGGCAGCTCTTGTTTGTCGATTATACTGCGCACACGATGGAAGAATATTTTGAATTTCCTTAGAGGAGAATTCGCTAAAGTTATATTTATAGTAGATTGACAATTCAGCCACATTTCTTCTGTGCTGGAGTGAATCAAGCTGGTCCGTTAGTTCAGTATTACCAATCAACCGTATTGCTTTTCTCTGTACAGAGTCTAAACAATTTATTGTTGACTGACAAGCACCTCCCCAAACATGACAGCAGTACTCCATACATGGACGAATAAAGGACTTGAAGATTAGCAGAATTTGCTCGGGATTGAAATACTTTTTACATCGACTCAAGAATCCTAATTTTTGCATTGCAGATTTAGCGAGGTTGAACACATGTTTATTCCATTTCAGGTTATTTTGAATATCCACTCCAAGAAGTCTAATTGATTCAACCTCACGCAATTCTTCTTGGTTTATTTTAATAGGAAAATTTTTATGTCGCTCTATTCGTGAAAGACGGCATAATTTGGTTTTGGTTGGATTAAATGAAACGAGATTACGATCACCCCATTCCATTATACGCTCCAGATCTTTGTTGATGGAATCAATTAGCAACTCTCTATCAGTGGTAACTGCAGTATGAGATCGAAATTTAGGAGATGCATGTGATGCATGTAATGTGCTGTCATCAGCAAAACTATGGATTGGGTGCACTGTGGAAATAAGTAAGTCATTAATGTATAGAAGAAACAAGGTTGGTGAGAGTGCAGAACCTTGGGGAACCCCAGCATTGGTTGTGAAAATATTGGATGTGATACCATCTAAATTAACATGAAATTGGCGACCTGTAAGAAAACTATGAATCCATGAGACAGTAAGATGGTCTATGCCATAAGATTTTAATTTAGCTATAAGATTTTTATGCCACACTTTATCAAATGCTTTAGAAATGTCAAGTGAAATACTGAATGTTTCACCGTGGTTTTCCAGCGATTTGTTCCAGAGATGGGATACGTAGGCTAACAGATCACCTGTTGCATGACTTCTACGAAAACCATACTGCTTATCATCAATAATTCGCGACATTTCCAAATAATCTATCAAATTGTAGTTAACATATTTTTCAAATATTTTAGCTAAAACCGACAGAATTGCAATTGGTCTATAATTGTTAGGGGTTATCTTACTGCCTTTCTTTGATATGGGTTGAACGCTGGCCAGTTTCCAAGAATCGGGAAATATTCCGGTTTTATAAGATAAATAGAAAATTTTTGTTAAAATTGGAGCTAGTTGCCTAGCAAAGTTTTTAAGAATGAGGGGTGGAATACCGTCTGGGCCAGCAGATTTGTTGATATTGATAGAAAGAAGCATTTTCCGTACAATATTGCAACGAAAAATAATTGGTTTCATTTTCGTTACAACTGGGGGAATGAGTGTAGGAGAATGGGGGGGTTCAACTATGTTTGAGTTTTCTGCGAAAATACGACCCAAAAGATCCGCTTTCTCTTTCGAGTCGCTCACGGGAATGTCATTCAGAACTAAGGTTGGAATAGAGGATCGAGTAAAATTGCTCTGGACTGATTTAACTGCCTGAAAGAAACTACGTGAGCCAGATGGGTGCTCGGCGAATTTCTTTGCTTTCTTCTGGATAAACGCGTCTTTGTCCAAGTCTATTTTGAATTTACTAATATTTCTGGCTTTCTTATAGGCGCTATGGGTTTCAGGTGTTTTATTAGCGTTATACGTCTTGAATGCTTTGCGTTTATTCCTCACTGCCTCATCAACATCCCGTGTGAACCAAGGCTCAGTTTTAGGAGTGATTAATCGATTTGGAATAAACCGCCGCATTCCTTCTTTTATGATTTCAGAAATTCTTATTACCGATGTGCTAGGATCTTGATCAACACAACAAATAGTTTTCCAAGGAGTTTCGTCATAAAAGTTTCTCAGTCCCTCCCAGTCAGCGCGTTTATAGTTCCAAACCCGGCGAGGATTTGCTTTAATTTGTGTCGGTGATGGAAATTGCACTATTGCTGATATTAGTAAATGGTCCGATGTTCCGAGGGGTTGTTCAACTTTTGTCTTCGTAGTATCTGGTTCGTTTGTCAAAAACAGATCCAGCAAATTATTGTTATGATGTGAATTGTCTGCGATTCTAGTGGGACACTCTATCATTTGCGTCAAACCGTGATAATCTGCGAGTATCAGTTCGGCTTGTCTTCCTAAGTCGTCAGTGCGCGATGAATACTTAAGCCATTCTTTATTATGAATATTAAAGTCTCCAAGAATGGCCAGTCTTGCTTTGGGGTAGTCCGTGGTAATCTTGTCTAGACTAGCCGATATTTGATCGAAAAAGGGACATCCTGGGGGAGAATTTGGGGATCTATATAATCCTATTATAAACATAGTTTCATCAACACCTGAGATCTTCAGTGCTATAGAATTATGGTGCTTAGAGTTCAACTCGTAGGCCTTAATTCTCATACATGAAAGTGAATCTCGAACAAATACACAGACACCATGCTTGTTATAAAAGGAATGTTCCAATTCGTAACTAGGTATCCGATATTTTTCGGGATCCAACTTCGATGCTTTGCCACTAACAATTGTTTCGGTAAGAAACAATATGTCAGGTTTATTTTTTTCGATGTAGTGATGAACCTCGTTTAGATTGGAATTGAGACCTCTTATGTTGGTGAAGTCAATACTAAGCTGTTGGTTCACTCTGCGGCCATTTTGTTGAGACAAAGACTTACCCTTTGACATTGCATGCATAGCTACTGAAATTCGGCCAGGCCTAAATTTCAACACTAAACAGTACAAAAGAAACTGGGTATCTCTGTCACAAAAACACGGTAGCAGATTTCATGCAACAGTAGCACGATAAGAGAAAAGCAAAAAAAAAATGGGGACACAAAATACACTAACAAAATTGAAGAGTACAAATAAAGGGTTAAATTCGAAATTCCTAACTTTTGTCAAAAAAAAAAAACATTTCATAATCAACTAACTGATATTTTCCAACTCCTAAAATAAGTCCGAGGTGGGAGGAGCTAGATCATGTCACAAAACTTCAAATAAAAAAAACCCAGGCAATCCAAAAAAAATAACAGCTAAAACAAAATTTTTGGGTTTCTATTACCAAGACAAATGCTTTAAAATAATAAATAAATTTATTACATCAAAGCAATAAAAGGTAAAATTTTACCTGCCTACCTCTTGGTAATAGTGAACACAAAATACCAAATAATTTTTTAATAAAGAACAATCTCACCAATTATATAATTGTACGCGTCCGTTCTTCAACACTTTTATTTTTCATAAACATTAACACAAACACTATAACACTTATTTACTTATTAGCTACTACACTTACTAACACTTATTAACACTTATAACACTATTATTTATTTTCGATTATTTTTGTTTTTTGTTCTTTTTATTTTAAAACTTAGGAGACGTCGACTCGTCTGACTCCGAATGATGAATGGTGATTGCTCTAGTGAAATTTGAGCAACACTAACTGCACTTCCCCCATTTGTTTTGATCTAGATTTCTTTTTGGCTTTCGCGATATTAGTTTTACTTTAATATTTTTTAAAATGATTGACGCGGTTCCTCCAGTACCTGGAGAGACCCCCAAAATGTTTTCGCAACCCAAACTAAATGACGCGATTGCACGAGCTGTAGCACTAGCTACCTAAAATCAATTTCTCCTATTAGCGACGATCAAGCACCTTGTAGCAGCAATGCTATACCTAAGTCTAAAAGCGACATCGACATTAATGCCGTAGGTTTTACTCCTGCACCCTCTTGGCAATTATATAGCGCGAACCTCAAGCTATAATTGTAAAGATCCTTAAAACTCCACCGAAAATTTTTTTTGATTACTCCTTATTTTTGGTATAATTATCAAATGTTATGAACTATTCAGGGCGATTATTTTGGAAATTTTTTACTTTTTCTCAAGAAGTAGTGCAAAAATGATGTCACGTACACTAATGTCCAATTTAGCAAAATGTTTGCACCGGATCTTGAGAAAAAGTCAAAAATGCATAATAATTATCATGAATGATTTTGAAATTGCATCCGAATCGAGAATAACAAATGCAATTTTTCAGAACTACTTTTCTTCCGAATAGAAAAATTCGAAAACGCTATAAATATCACGACAGTAGCATTGATAGAACTGTAACCGCTACGCCAATTTCAATTAAGTGATATGCTCGACATCTATTACCCAGCATTGTAAACTTAAAGTATACTATCGAACTTACATTGTCTCTAGTATCGCATGAGAATATCTGCCGTCACTTTGATCAAATCGACATTGTAAAAGTTGTCCATCTTAGCTGAATTTTGTAAGAGGTTAGCATATTTAATTTTTATAAATAAAAAAAATAATAAGTTTTAATTTCAATAATACATTGTTGGTGTTTGAAATGTATGGTTGGTGTACCATAGTGAAAAAAACTAGTAAAAAAGCATTTGATTGAAGTTACATAACAGCGGTGACATTTCTTGATATATAATATTTTTAATTTTCTCATAAAATAAAAAAAATTCGATAATACTTGAATAACATCGAAAAATATTTGTATATTTGTTTAGATATCAAAATGTTGCAAAGAGTAACAAATGCCGCACCAGCATTATGCAATTCAGCTGCCAATGCAGCTCTCAATCAACAACTTCGTGGAATGGCTACATTAAAGTCTATTCAAATTCGATTAAAATCTGTTAAAAATATTCAAAAAATTACTCAATCTATGAAGATGGTGTCCGCTGCTAAATATGCTCGTGCTGAACGTGATTTAAAGAAAGCACGACCATATGGGGAAGGTGCTAAACAATTTTACGAGAAGGCTGAAGTCGCTGTTCCAGAAAACATGGAAAAGAAACATTTATTAGTTGCTGTTACATCTGATAGGGGTATGTATATTATATCAACAACATTTTTTTAAAGCACTTACAAGTTTAAACTTAAATTTGTTTCAGGTTTGTGCGGAGCTGTTCACACCGGTATTGCCCGTTATATTCGTAACGAATTAAGCGACGATGCAAAAGCCAAAAATACTAAAGTAATTTGTGTTGGTGATAAAAGTCGTGCGATTTTACAACGATTATATGGAAAAAATATTATCTTTGTTGCAAATGAAGTCGGTCGTCTACCACCAACATTTTTAGATGCATCGAAACTAGCTAACGCTATTTTAACGTCTGGTTATGAATTTTCAAGTGGTGAACTTGTTTACAATAAGTTTAAATCTGTTGTTTCTTATAACTTAAGTCAACTTCCAATCTACAGTCAAGCTGTTGTTGAGGTTTGTGAATAATCTCAATATAACTTGTATGCTAGGTATTAATAAGATTTATTTTAGAGTGCATCAAAGCTGCCTGTATATGATTCATTGGACCAAGAAGTTATTCAGAATTACTTAGAGTTTTCATTAGCTTCATTGTTATTTTACACCATGAAAGAAGGAGCATGTTCAGAACAATCATCCAGAATGACGGCTATGGACAATGCATCAAAGAACGCTGGTGAAATGATTGATAAATTAACATTGACATTTAATCGTACTCGTCAAGCTGTAATTACAAGAGAATTGATTGAAATTATTTCTGGTGCATCTGCACTTGCTATTACTGATTAAAACAAATATCAAAAATCCTGTAGTCAATCAAACAACTGTTTTAAGATTCTGAACAGAGGTAATTTATTCCAAAACCATAATACATCAGTAAAATCAATGGTATAAAAACAATTGTTTTTATAATATGTTCTAAGATAAAACGAATAAAAATATTAAAAATAATAAGTTTAATTTTTAATTGAGATCGATCAAAATTGTGCTTTCAAGATAGTGCCATCTATATAATTTTTCTATACTACGGCACTTCAAATGTTTTTGTACTAAAAACTATATAAGTTAAAATCTATTGTCACATTTCGATAACAAAATAGTACAGCTATTGAAAGACATTTTTATGTAAATTTCTATTGATTGCTTGATATAAAAAAAAGATTTATTGAGTAAAATGGTTGTTAATAATTGAATAAATCTATATTATATTTTTCTTAAAAGTTAATTACATTTTTTCAAAATAACTTTGGGTATCAAAGTGAAAAAAATTACGTTTGTACTTTTTTTTTTATTAAAGACGCCATTGTTCGGAGTGAAGAAAATAAATTATTTATAAATTTACCTTTATCGATTATAAAAAAATAAAATCATAAAAAATTTGCTTAAAATCGAAAATCTGTTTAAATTTGCGCCCATGTTTGGGTTAAACAAAATATATTAATCAGATACATCATTATTAGTAAGAAATGTCAGCCCCTTCGAGTTCAGCTGTCAGAGCACTCTCATTAGAATATAAAAGTTTACAAGAGGAACCCGTTGAAGGATTTCGTGTCAAATTAATAAATGATGATAATTTATTTGAATGGGAAGTTGCAATATTTGGACCACCAGATACGTTATATCAAGGAGGGTACTTTAAAGTAAGTTTTTTTTTTAAATTTTTGTATTACAAACATTTTTCTTTGTTAAAAATATATTCAAGAACTTTATTGTGTTTATTTATAAAATAAACATTGAAATCTTTTAATAATAGATTTGCAATCAAAGCTTGTTATTTATCTAAATTATATCAAGTTTTATTTCTCATGTATGTTGTGAATGATTTGTTTCAAGGTTCTTTGATCATTTATGTTACAATCCATTTTTGTTTTAAATTACATCTCACATAAATGTATAAGGAATATCAACAAACACTTTAATTCTTTGTTTTATTTAATTTATCCAAATATTTGTGTTCCATTTTAAAATGATCTGCAAGATTTAGTTAAACATTAATTGTCATTCAATAATTAAAATGAATTTTAGTCTTGCTTAATTGTTTCACGGAACTATAGAACTCAGTAGAGCATATGGCATGAAGGAATTGAATGAACCATAATAAATAAATTAACGGGTGTGGTTCTTGACTAAGCTGATCGTGACATGACTATTGTGAATAAGACACAATTTAAAAATCACAAATTAAACTACAAACTGAACAAGGTTTTTCTATTATTTGTCTATATTTTGTTTAAAGGCTCACATGAAATTTCCACCAGATTATCCATATTCACCACCATCCATTAGGTTTTTAACCAAAGTATGGCATCCAAACGTATATGAAGTAAGTAAATATTGTTTGTTATCGTTCGTTGTATTTTTTAATTGTTATATTTTAGAATGGTGATCTTTGTATATCGATACTGCATCCACCTGTAGATGATCCACAAAGTGGAGAACTACCATGTGAACGATGGAATCCAACGCAACATGTTAGAACAATATTATTATCTGTAATATCATTATTAAACGAGCCTAACACATTTTCACCGGCAAATGTTGATGCATCTGTGATGTATCGGAAATGGCGAGATTCACAGGGAAAAGATAATGAGTATCCGAATATAATTCGGTAAGTTGATTATATTTTGTGCTGTAGAATTTTTATTTATTTTGTGTTCATTTTAGAAAACAGGCATTAGCTGCTAAAGCAGAGGCTGAAAAAGAAGGAATCGTTGTTCCCCTAACTCTTGAAGATTATTGTATAAAACCAAAACACAAAACCATTAAATCAAGAACCACAGGTTGAAACCATTTTTCACATTTTTATTAATCCAATACAAATACATTTTTTTTGTCCTAATACATAGCTTGATATGACAGATTTCTATGATGATGATTATGATTTAGATACAGAAGATGATCAGCAATCTGGTGATTCTGATTATGCCGATGGTGATGATAGTGGCAATGGAGAGTCCTAATGTTAATAATATATTTATAAATTTAATTTTAAACAAGCTAAATATATTTATATAAAAATTTTATTTTATTTCATAAACAGTTTTTATGGACTGATATCTTTAGTTCGTTAAAAAAAAGGATAAAAGAAACAACATGAATTAAAAAAAATCACACGTATGCAGTCTGTGGATTTTGGTTTTATTTTTCGAGATCAAATGTTTTTTATTCGTCCATTGATAAATAAATATTTGGAATAAACAATAAAAATTATTGATTTCGAGAAATCTAAAAAGTTGTTTTTGTTTTTTTTATATCTTTAGTTCCTTCCCATATAACGTCACTGGCATTTAAAATACTACACCACGATTCTTTTTAAACATTTACAATCAACCGTTTTAAACGCATTAAAAATTAAATGACAATTTTCACTCGATAATGAGACATCTTTTCGAATTTTCTCTCAAATTTTTGTTTTATTCTCAGTTTTATTCTCTGATCATATTTTCTTTTTTAACATAAATGTTTATGTATAAATTTTCCTGTATTTATTATTTTTAGTCTTCTCCTATATTTTTACCTTTACGGGACGAAATATTTAAAAAAAATCGTATTTAAGAGTAATTATAAACTTTTTTTGCCGGAAAATTACTATACGGTTAAAACGCATAAATCAAATTTTCTTGTAGAAAATAAAATTTAATTTGAGTTGTTACTCTTCCTTCGGTTTTTTTTTATAGAATTTTGTACAAAAAGTTTTCGATGAGCATGTTTTTAAGTGAATAAAAGTTTTTGTTTTACTAAGAAGTTTATAAATTAAATTATAAGTAAATTAATAACGAATATTTGACTTCTTCAGAATAATAAAAACAAAACAAAAGGTAAGAATATTTTGTTGTCGGAAAAATTTCATTTAAATTTAGGTGGTTTCAGTTACAACTGAACTGAAAAGTTTTGCTTGCCATTATGTCTTTCTGATTCGGAATAAACTTCGCTTTAAAATAGTAGCAACAACGATAGTTAGAGCAGTAACACTCCGCAACGGAAAAACAGAGTATTAAGAAAAAGAAAAAAAAATGAGAA